>ML244879.1:0-152087 GCA_005239495.1 Nicotiana undulata | reverse complement strand
GGGGAGGGGATTTTTATACAAATAGCCGGTCATATTAATTGCTTACTTTTTCTAGCCATATACATAAATTATACACTGTTATACATATGTAATACATAATATATACATATATTATACATTCACTGACTATTTTTAATTTAAGTGGTAGGATGAACGGCAGTTCTTCTTTATGTTTTTGGGTGGGGGTGTCAAGGGTCAACTTGACCAAAAACACCTAAATAATCCATCAGGTAGATGTGTATATAGAAAGAAGCTCAATCTAATATGTGGCCTAAAGTCAAAATTTAAAAGAGAACCTAAATTTTTTTAAGTAAAATTTTTATATATTTTATTTGATGTTTATTATTATAGCTTCCTAAAATGCAGGAAATTTAATTATATTTGGATAATCAGTTTTTTTTTCACTTAATAATATAGTAATTCTCATGAGTCATTGTTGATCTCAAGTTAGATTTTATTGATTTTAGTTTACAAACTTTTTTAAATTGAGGAAACGTATTAAAATTATTTTATAAGCAATAAAAACATTAAAAAAAATATTAATTAAGACTTCACATATGCATATTAGAGTATCATTTTTACTTGTACAATTTTCATATCACTTTTAATTTTGAAAATTAATAAAACCATCAATTTCATATATTATTATGCTTTAAAAAATATTCAAAGCTAATAGCTTGTTTGCTAAGCTTCTCCAAAAACAAAAATATTTTTTCTTAATAAATTTTGAGCTACCACTTACGTTTAGTTTTCCTCCTAGCACAAGTTACTTAATTTTATATTAATATTTGAATTTAATTCCTATAAAATGATTGAAAGAAATTACACGATCGTATCACCTAAATTTACAGGTAACTTCCATAAAGAATAGAAGTATGATTACTTATTTAGAAAATAAGTCAAATTACTTGATGCAATAAGCTAAATAATATGTGTATTAGTTTTGGTATTATTAATTTCCTCTTTGATCGTGTTTTTCGACCGTTATACACGCTATTCAGTACTATTCATATACAAAGTGAACCATCTGTTAGCCATCATCGTTTTTGATACATAAATAAATATGTATAAAGACAAAATGCCCTCTAAAACCTTTAATACACCAAACCAAACAATCAATAAGAAATAATTCCCACATAATTAATCATATCATTAAGAATACACCATATTCAGTACTATTCTTATATACCCTACCAAACGACTCCTGATATATGGTGTAAAAAGTTTAACATGTAGAAGCGGAGTCAGGATTTGAAACTTATATCTTACCACCGAACTCATTACTCATATTAGTATACACACATATTACTCATATATATATATATATATATATATATAGATTTTTAATAAAAACTCTATCAATTTGGTTAAAGAGATGCCGGTTGGTTTGGAACACTAAATATAAGTCAATTCTTTCGTTTGTCCTTTTTTACTTTTTGAATAGGTCAATCATCTCCATTTTAAGTATATTTTTGAATAATTTGATTTTGGTTTTATTTGGAGCACTAATTACATATTTTATGATGTGAGGACCTTACAGGACGGGGAAAAAACAAGAAAGCAAAAAAAAAATGCGGAAAATCGAGATTGATTTTTTTTTGTTGAGTTTTGTTGGTTTGGTTTATAAATTTAGGATATGCGGTAGAAAAATGGATGATCTATTCTCTTTTTTTCTCTTCAAAAAAATCATCTTAGAGATTGTGTAATGCTTACTCTCAAACTCTTCGTTTACACAGTAGTGATATTTTTTGTTTCTCATACCGACACTATTAATTTGGTTTAATAAATAAAAAAATCGAGTAATCCGACTTATGTACACCACTACTAGTAAAATAGACTTTTGAGATCAAGTGATTCAATTTATTATTTCTAGGTGTTCAAAAGTGTATTGCAATATATTTTCCTTTTTGTTTGTTTGGAACCAATTGGCCGAGAGCGAAGACATTGTCAATAGAGAAGAGAAAATATAAAAATATTAAAATATGTAGCTTCCATTACTATTTAGTATATGTTGTGATCAGGAGCGGAACCATAATGCAGGTTCGGTCGAATCTATTAAATTTTGTTCAAATTATGTATTTATATTAAAAAATTCAATAAATATATATAAATTAGTATTAATTTAATATTTATAAAGTTTAAATCCTAAGTCGACCTCTGATTATGACGGTCAAAATATTCTATTGAAGGTCCAAGTTTCTTGGCTATATTTGCAACGTTAATGGAATGTTTCTCTAGCAAACCCCATTATAGACACTACCAAATCATTCTATTGACTTAGGAAAAAAAAACAAGAAAAAAAAGAATTACGATAATAAAGAATAATTGACCAAATTTTAAGGAAAATTTTCTGTTTTTGGGTCAAGTCAAGAATGACGTT
This sequence comes from Nicotiana undulata, assembly GCA_005239495.1. NCBI lineage: Eukaryota > Viridiplantae > Streptophyta > Magnoliopsida > Solanales > Solanaceae > Nicotiana > Nicotiana undulata. The sequence goes on along the minus strand of ML244879.1, from coordinate 149,707 downwards.
AGTACTACATTATAAACACTACGAAAATATTTTTATTGGCTTTGGTAAAATAATAATAAAAGGAATTACAATACCAAATACTTTTAGTTAGTCATTTTTCTACGCCTAAACGACCAAGCTTTTTAGGCAGTGACGGAATGAGGATTTTCACTGATAAGATTTAAAAAATAAAAAAAGTTAGACACGAGGGGATTCAACATCTTAATATATATACTTGAAAAATATTAACCTTATACACACGATATAATTTTTGGCGAAAGAGGTTAGGTTAAAACCCCTTCCGTCTACCTAGCTCTGCACCTGATTTTAGGATTTCTTTGAGGCGTACATAAATGTCAGGATTTAAAGTTTATGAATTCACTTGCTACTAAGTATTTGAACTCATAGTTTTACTGGGTTCAGAATTATTATTTATATATATTTTAATGAATCTTCTAAACAAATATATGATCTAAGCAAATTTATTAGGTTCGTCTGAGCCCGTAACTAATGTTCTAGCTCTGCCCCAACTTTGAGCTTTTTTGTTCAAGTCAAGAATGACATTAGTATTGTCTTTACAAATCAAGGATAAAGAATAGTGCACCACTTTCATATTTGTAGTGGTCAATCGTTCTTAGGGTTCCTTGACTTTGACAATTTCTTTGTTATTTTGCATGGTTTTCTTTTGTGACTAAAAACGTCTAGGTACATTGCACGTTAATACATGGATGGGTGTTCGTCGATCGGTACGGTATAGTATTTAAATATTTTAGTTCGATATTTTTGGTATACGGTTTCTTAAAATGCTATACTAATATCATACTTAATTAAATTCGGTGGTTCGGTTATTCTCCTTTCGGTTTCGGTTTATCCGGTCCGATAACTTCGGTTTACTGGTTTGAATACTAACTAGTGCATAGAGCCATAGACTGTAATATTCTTAATTAAAGTACTCAAAGGTACAAACCTAAAAATATTTGTTGCCAAATTTTTTGTCCAAAACCATCAAATATCAACCCAGAGAAACTGTTCATAAAAGAATAAATTTAGATCATAGAAATGTCTTGTTACTTTTAGAGTTAATTGATGAACTTAGTGAATAAAAGAAAGTAATTTTTTTTTAATTTTATATTTATGTTATAATTAATAATATGTGTATTGTGTAATATAATATATTTCGGTACGGTATCGGTATTTCGGTATTGCATTTTAACATACCAAATACTAATTTTTTTAAAAACTTAAACCAAATACCTTACCGAATACTAAAATACCGAATATCAAATACCAAAATTTTTTCATTTCGGTACGATAATTTGGTATTTACAAAATTATGCACAACCCTACGTTAACATTGCCATGAACAGAGAATTTTTTATTAACCTTGAAAAAATTGAACTTGTAGGGTTTGTTTGGAAAATATAAACCCACCCCGGGAGACAATTATAGACAAATTATATATGGTGGGAATTGACCAGAGGCGGAGCTAGTATATTAGGCGCGGATTCGATCGAACTCAGTCATTTTTGCTTAAACATATTTGCACCAGGAAATTCGTTAAATATGTACAAATATTTAATTACTAACTCAGCAATTAAGACAAGCTATAAGTTATGACAAATTCAAAATCTATAAACTCTAAATTCTGACTCCGCTTATATGTAAAGACATATATCATGCTTTATAACAGAATGACTGAATCTTGAAAAACATCAATGATCATAAAACAATTAAGCCAGGGATCAATTAAATTAGAAACCGGGAAGGGGATCATGTTTAACAAATAATTTGGTGGTGCATAGATACTCGTCACCTCACATATACACCACACACATGCAAATTTACATATCATTTAAGTTGGGGATTCCTATTCCCTCAAGTCAAGGTTAAACAAAGCACTTACCTCAATTTCACAAGCAATCACTACTCTAGCATAACTTTTCCTTTTGAATTTGCCTCTAACCCGCTCGAATCTAATCACAATTGGTTCAATATCATTAATTATTGTTGATACCCAAATTTTCCTCAAAATATTATTTCAAATTTGCATATATACCTTCAAAATCAGTTTTTATAATGATGAGTATTTTTTCATAATTTTCCATATTTTTATCAATTTATTTCTAATTTATTCAGTACTTTTATATCCAATAATTATTCATAAATTGCATTACAAATAATTTCAAAATATTTCTTGGGACAATATATCATTTTTTTAATCCTATTAGGATTTAGTTATTTCACAAATTAGCCAATTTGGCATTATTTGGCTATAATTACAGCAACTTTGCAATTACAGCCTAATTATACATTTATGCTATTTTAATTCAATAATTAGTCATTTATATTTTTTAATACTAATTAATTACTTTAATTTCATTTACTAAGCATCAATTTCATTTTTATAAATAGTAGCCATTTTTATTAATTATTTATCTATTAATTGGGTATTTAACAAATAGCCATCTTTATTTAAATTATAGCCTAATTAGACCTGTTCCAATTAAATAACCCATCAGACCCCAACCCAATTAATTTGGCCCAATACCCAAGCCCAATCTTTAAAGACACCCGACCCAATTACCCTATTCAATCTGAGCCGTTGATTATTTCAAATCAACGGCCCAGATCAGCCCCTTCCTAATTTAACCCCCTAATGACTACCCCCATCTCATTTCCCCCGTTCTCATTATCTCTCAACCGGTCTCTCTATCTCCCTCTCTCTATCTCTGGTTCTCTGTAGAACCTTCCACCTTCCCCCCCTCTCCGATGAACTCTATTCATCTTCTCCGTCCACCTCCCTCGCCGAAAAATCATGACCCTTACCATATCCTAGCCTCTGCCTCACCCCACGCCGGTTTGACACTACCTTGAGTTCCTCAGGTGAACCTGGAGAGGTTCAACTCTCACCTATGGCCTTTCATGCCATTTTCTGGCCATCTCCGGTCGTTCGAGTAAGATCTATGACTTTCTGGCTGAAACCGTTAATGTTTTGAGGTTTTCTTATCTTCTCTGGGTTCTCTTTGAATCCCTAGCTCTTAAAACTCTCTGATTCTTTTAGATCTATGATAGATATGTGTATATTTTGAGCTATTTCGTTATTTTTCTAAAAAAATTCTCCGATTTTCTCTAAAACGACTATTCGTTCTCAACTAGGGTTTCATGAACCCGTTTTTAAAATGATTTTTCAATGATTTTTCAGTATTATCCTAGGGTCTCTACCGTGTTTTAGTGATTTATTTAAGTTTCTCTCTTTATCTGAGTCATTTTGTTGAAATCCCTAATTTTAGACCTAAACCCTAAGCCCATGAATTTGTCTTTGATAATGTTTGCATATGTGCTTGCGTCTCATGAACTTTATGATTCTTCGATGTTTTACCCTATGTTGTTCATCTATGTCTCTGATTTCATATGATTTCCCTAATAGGGCTTCTGACTTCTTGCCTATTGTCTGTTTTAATTCGTGTTAATTTCCTTTAATTAATGTTATTCCTATTTGAATCCCTGATTCTATGTGATTGTTACTGGAGTCTCTAATTTTTTCCTATTATGTGTTTACTTCGGGTACTCACAGGAATCAGTACCACTCATGTTTAACCCCTAATTTCCTGCAATTAATATCTCACTGATCTCTTGTGAGGATTCCCTTACTGATTTACAACCTTTAAACTATTTCCTTGTCCTATTTTTGGTCGATTATGATGTCACACGAACTCTTAAGTTATTTCCTTAACTGAAACATTCTGAACCTAGTCTCAATTGCATACTTGTACTGTTGAAATTATTTCCTTATATGTTATATGCATGTCACGTATGAGAACTTTCCTTATTTGTTATTTTTCTACTAGCCGTTTGAACCTAACCCCTTCAATTAAGGGATACCTATGCTGATTATACACTGATTGATACTCAGTCCCTTAATTACTAGTTCTTACCTTATTTACCATCTGTTTTCAAACTATATATATGCACAACTCTTTCATTAAGCGACAGACGAACTAATCTGGTTCAATAACTCTCTCCCTCACAACTAAAACTCTCTATTATCTCTTCTGTGCTACTTGCTACTACTCTAAGTTAGCCGGCTGTAAGCCAAGGCTAACTACTGTGCATCTCCTATTTTTCTGCTTTGTGTTACTACTTTCTTCACTTCATTGGTATGTCCTAATTCGAATTTCAGTTCTCAAACCAACATGTTTCTATTACTGTTGCAATTCATTGTGCTTCTGATATTCTTTTACTTACTATTTTGTTGTTCAATATGTAACTAGAATCCTGAACTCCATTCACATGTTAAGTTATACTCTATTTGTCATAACTGATATGTCTTTATGTACTTGATACATGTTCTATGTGAATCTTCATGCCTATGTTTGGTACATTAGTTTGATTAGGGTATACTCTATTGTCTTAAACTATTTGGTCCTGTTATGTTAGTCTAATCCTATACCCTACTGTATCCCCAATCCCCCGAGTCCTTAGGAACTTCTGATTGTGTACTGCCTGCTACATGTCTACCCTCACATGCTCTGTATTTGTCCCTCAAACCCCATTACCCCTGCTTGTGGTTGTTGGACTATTCTTGGTCTTTTGTGTGATGGTGTACTTGTTTTGTTCCTGACATTGGTGTTCATGTTCTTTCAAATTGTTTTTCATCAGTTAAACTTTTGTTATGAAAACTATTTCAATTAAGTCCCTTTTCCAAAACTGTTTTCCTACTCAAAGTTTTTCAAACTTTGTCAAGCACTCTCACTCTACTTTTAGACCCCTTAGATATCAGTTAGAGAAAATACATTGGGCCTCTTCGATGAGATTAGATGCGTTGTTGAGGTCGGCGGCATCATCGACCCCAGTAAAGCAATCCCGCAGAGGATCATCTTCACCTGGGACTACGCTCAAGTCAGGTGTTCCTAGAGCCCGGGCTTCCCTTATGGCCTCCTCATAATAAGCCGGTAACGATAGAGAGTGACCTATTTCCATGGCCCCGGGCAGATCGCCTGGGGCGCTCTGTTCGTCCATGGGGACTTCGGAACCTGTCCCCTTTGGTGTGCTTGCTGAAGGCCGAGAAACAATCTCTACCTCGGGAGATTCAGGGGCTTTGCCCATGTTTTCTTCGGAGTTCCCTCACCACAAGGCAGGGTCTCCGATTCGGAGGGTTTGGCGGCCTCAACTAGCTTCCTAGCTCGGGTTACCAACGCCGATTCTTCTCCCTCGTTTTCTTCTTCATCCAGAAACTGGTGGGCCGAGTCTACGTCCACGTGAATGAAATTCCTCATGCGTCTTCGAGTAAGAGCCATTTTATCTTGGGGGTCTTCGAGCTTCAAAACCCTTTTCCTCTTATTATCTTTCCCCGATTTAAGAATCGGGGATTCGATCTCTTCCCCAGGAGGGGCCGACCTCATCTCGGAGAAATCTCCAATGCCTGCATAAATTAAAAATTGAGTATGAGGAAAGAAATGTCTTCAATAAAGAAGGAAAGCATCAAAAAATTTACAAGAAGAACTTACCATGGTGTTTGGCTTCTCATCTACCCCTCGCCAAATCACGCCAGTGGCGTTCGTCATACGAGGAGGTCACAACTAGTTTTCGGACCCAGTCTTCGAGGTTGAGGATCGCATGAGGCATCCAAGCAACCGCTGCAAAACAAATGATGGCATCATGCAATGCATAAACGAAATACATAAGGTTACTGGGGGACAACTTCACTTACGGTCGGGGTTCCAATCCTCCGGGAACGATATTTTCTCCTCGGGGATGATATCGCAGGTCCTCACTCGCATGAACCGGCTCATCCAGCCTCGATCTTTATCCTCGTCGTTGCTAGCAAAGAAGGACTTTGTCGACCGGCGTTGGAGCTTGATCAACCCTCGAAAAATTTGGGGCCAGTACAAGCGGATAAGATGACTGAGGGTGAACTCGATCCCTTTGGCCTTGCTGGAGAAATAGCGAAGCATGATCACTATGCCCCAGAAAGAAGGGTGGATCTGGTCGAGGGTGACTTGATGTCTTTTGCAGAATCGATCACGATCTGATCAAGAATACCCAATGTGAAGGGGTAAGTGTAAACACTTAGGAACACCTTCACATGGGTGGTGATACTCTCCTCGAGGGTAGGGATCTGTACCACGACCTCATCCCCCCAGCCATAATCCTTTTTTATTGCCTCGAGGTGTTTCTCCGTTATCGAGCAGATATACCTTGATGCATGCTCACATCGGCCGGGAACCGCAGGGTGGTTTTCGACTTTGAAGACTTTATTTATGACGTGGGCGCCGGGAACGATCTCGTGAAGGGCCGACTCTTTGTCACCGGGCGGACGGGAAGAAGATGAGGAAGCCTTCTCCTTTTGAGGAACTGTTTTAGAGATTTTCGCCATTGTTTTAGGTTTGGAGAAGTGGAAGGAGGCGGAGTTTGGTGTCTTTCGGCGTTAAAAGGGCAGAAGTAGCAGGTGGTGAGAGAAGGAGATGAAGAGAAGGAGAGATTAGAGAAATTTCAAGGAGGAAGTAAAGTCCTTAATTCAAATAAGGAACCCTGTATTTATAGGTAAGCGGCGACGTTTCGGCGACGTTAGTGGCCGACCACTACTGGCACGCATTTAATGTTTTGGGAAAGCAAACCGACGGGAAATTTTGGTCATACCGAGCGCTTACGGCACGGGGATGATGTCATCACCAGGGAATCTGGAAAACCGAGGCTCAAATAGTTTCTTAACATCTTACTCTAAGAAATGCGGGAACTATCTATATACGGTCAAAACTAGGTATGCCCGATTTAGTGAGCTCGAGCAATCGCTTCAAGAATAAGTCCGAAATAGACTGGGCTCGAGCCCGATGGCGGAGTTCGAAGATCAAAGTGCACAATGAATATCAAGGCCAAACATGACCAACTTCGAGATAATGCCGTTGTGTTTTTGTAACAGAAAAAGCAAGATTCCAGCAATAGCCCAAAGATCAAGGCGTAAATTCCGTAACGTATTTGTACGAATCCGTACAGGGCGGTTAGACAACTGTCCAATTAGATGCCTTACTAAAACGGAAATGTACCTTATTTAGCACCCCCTCCCCCCTCCCCCTATTATATAAAGGGGAGACCATTTAACGTTATTGTTCTAACTGACCTACCTCAAGGTTGCCTTAGCTCGAGGTCAAGACTTGCTCGCACACTGGTTTGATTCAACTTACTTCTTTGATTTATACGTTTGATTTCTTGATTATCAGTTAGTATTGAACTAAATCACATATCTTTAAGACCTCAATACTAATTTAATTATTACTCGAATTTTTGGGGTAAATAGTATGAAAGCAACGGTGGGATATGAATAGAAGAGAAAGAAGGAATATTCCATTGAATATCCCTTCAGCCGTATTTTTTAGGGTTTCCTAGAAAAAATCTCCTATAAATAGGAAGAGATAGAGAACAAAAAGGGGATCTCTCACTTTCTGATAAGAGCACATTGTAAAAGGTTGACTACAAAGAATATACAAAAAGTTTGTCTTGTCCACTGATTACATTGTTCTATATACTCTTTTGTTACAAGATCCAATTATTCCTTGTCCACCTTCACTTTCTACTATTCCACGTTGTTGTCAGGGAGGAGAATCATCCATGTCATCTAACATTTGGGTGACAAATTTCTTTTTATTACATTTATTGTAATTATCCATATTTATCGCATGTTGTTATTACCATATTCATTGACAATCATTGAGCATTTGTAGTGGGTATATGACACTTTCGGATTCGACCCTACATCATCAGTACATCTAAATGTTAGATCTAGTGGTTATTATATTTAACTAGGATTCACCCTCTATTTTCTCGTTGATTCGTTTTAAGAAAAGGTTAAGCACTTTTTTGATAAAATAATATGCATAGCATAATTCTGAAAATTATAGAAGCTGTTTATATCGGCATTTTGAAAAGAATCAGTCAACAAACAAAACATTACAATCATCAGTCCAAACATTATACAACAATTTTGTTAGAGAAGTGCTGATATTTTTTATTTTAGAAGAATTTAACAACAAATACATAAATTATGAAATTCATCAATGCTTGCATGACAAAAGGAACTGTTCATTTTCCTTTCTCAGTATTTAAGTAACTGAAAAGTCATAAGAGTAATCCCAAAAGGAAACGAAAAGCAGGTAAAACATAAAATTGAAAGATAAAAAGATGTGGACTAAGTAGAGAAACCGGAAGATTGAAAATAAAACTTGGTAGAAATGAATGTAGCGAACAAAAACAACAATATACCAATGTGATCTCACAAGCGCTGTCTGAGAAGGGTAAGGTGTACCCAGACTTACTCTACCTTGTCTCTTTCTATCTTGCACGACTCCAATAATTACTCCAACGTATTGATTGTAACATTAGAAGCATTCAATTTACACTGCAACTTACTGATTTCTATCAAAGCTCGGTCCGGAAAAGGTTCATTTTGTCATTCCCAATATCCACATGACTCACTCTAACGAAAATGAATAATAATTAGGTTAGAAGGAATAAAAATTCAATTTTTGTACAAACAATTAACAAACTTACTTCAGGTTTTGCACATTTATAGAATCTTTTTTCGGAATTTTGAGGTGTAGTCGATCGGAAGTGGTTGGCAATCTCTCCACAGTGGCACCTCCTCTTTGATGTAGCACTATACTCCGACATTTATGATGAAATTTGTTCCAATGAGTTAGTCTTGATGGAGCTAATAGCATATAGGGTTTGATGGAAATGGCAGTAGGAGTATAAATTAGGATTGGGGTTTAATTTGGGTTATAAATTGATGGGCTGTGGGTTTGGGACTTTGGGGTATTATTTGGTTTATAAATGGTGGGTCGCGGGTTATGGATTTGGTGGATTTCATGGAGCGGGTCATCTAATATGTGCCCAGATGTAAAAAGGGACGTATGGATGTCACGTGGCACCTCCGTCTAACTAAGGACAGATTTGTTAGGATAGTAAGACGGCAGAGACTTTTATGGCCCAATAGTATAACAGGAACAATTTGAACAATTTACCATAGTAGAGGGATACATCAGACCCTTTTCCATTTTTTTAAAGTCATGTACTTCATGTATGGGTACACATACAACAAGTCATGCTTTTCGTATATAGTTTTTATTGATTGACGTGATAAACACGTGTGCACTAAAACTAGTTTTAGAATAACTTTTTTCGCTTTAACAAACAATTGTAGCGTTTAGATTTGGGAGAACAGTATTAGGTTTGATTTAGAATAATTGGTGCTTGGTTTGTTTCTGAAAAGAAAAATATCATTAGAACCATAATAATATGTTATTTACTAGAGGACAAAGGCTTGAATCTTGAATTTATCGACAATTAGAGGTGGTAAAAATAGTACGGGCTAGCCAGTTTTCGGATTGGTCATTCAAAAATATCCAGCATTTGTCAAGTCATTAAAAAATAATCACTATTTTGTTGCAACAGAGACCGGTCCAACATAATATACTGGAGTTCGGTGCACAGTTGTATGAACTTCCAGCATATTATGATGGACCGGTATACTTGCTAGAATTCATGTATATTATGCTGGAGTATTTTTTGGATTTTGAATAGTGTTTTAGTTCAGATTTATCTTTACACTAAAAGTGGCTAAATTTCGATGACTTTTGAAACTGTGACTATTTTTGAATGACCACTTGAAATCTGGCTATTTTTTAATATCTCCCCTATTTGTGTAAACATCCCTATAAATATGGGCTAAGCCCAATTACGAACAACTTAGCCCAAGTCATCGAAATTTAGCCACTTTTAGTGTAAAGATAAATCTGAACTAAAACACTATTCAAAATCCGAAAAATACTCCAGCATAATATACTTGAATTCCAGCAAGTATACCGGTCCAGCATAATATGCTGGAAGTTGATGGACGGGTGTACCGAACTCCAGTATATTATGCTGGACCGTTCTTTGTTACAGCAAAATAATGCCTATTTTTCCATGACTTGGCAAATGCTGGATATTTTTTAAATAACCAGTCCAAAAACTGGCTAGCCCGTGCTATTTTAGCCATCTAGATTCATTGTGTATATATATATATATACACACACGATTAAACGCACATTATATATGATTTGTGCATATATTATAGGTAAACTTACACAAATGTCCCAAATAAGTCTCAACTTACCAACCTCTAGCCATTAGTCATAGACTTGCCAAAACTAGCCAATAAAAATTGAAAAATCAAATAAATAGGGTTCTTTCTCTCAAAGAATCACATAAAAAAATCACTTTCCATATTTTTAAGCGTGATTAGCAACATTAGATGCAAGACGAAAAGGAAATTTCATCAATGAGGTAGCAAATAAGGTGATGAAATACAAAAAACAATATACAATATTCCAAAAATCTAAGTACAAAGGAACTTTTTCAATGGGTATAAATAAAATTAATTGAAAATATATAGATAAGTCAATATACAAAGGAAGATTGGAGGTAATTTGGACTGGTTTTGTATCAAAATTTGTAATTAAATCGAGTTCAAAAAATTCTTCTGCGACACATGTATCATGTATCTCGCACACAGGTATACACAGATATACATGTGATACACAATTGATACAAAAATGATACACAATGTGATACACATCGTTTTTTTCACGTTCAGTTTTTACTTCGAATTTTCAATTCAAACCACCTCAAAACTTTACCAAATCATCCCAAAACTGAGATTCAAGCTCCTTAAGTTGTACCCAATCTATTCTAATAACACCCACTCGAAGCAAAGCAAAAATTTAATATTCTTTTGTTACAAATAGCTAATTGGCTAATATTAATAATATTTAACTAATATTAATAATATTTTATGAATTGGGCAATTTTCTTAATGAGCTACTTATAAATTGACATAACTGGTAGTTTTCCTATATAATATGTCCACCAGCTTTTTCTAGTATTCATATAAAATAAAGGAAAGAGAGAAATATGAAATACTTAGAATACAAGGAAAAAATACTGACTTCATGAAAGTAAATCGATAGAGTTTTTAACGATTTATTCCATTGCTAGTTGCTAGTTAATAGAGCTGTCAATATCGGTCGAGCCGGGTCGGGCTAGCCCAGCTTAACTCATGTGGGCATTAGCAATTAACGGGCTTGACTAGGCTAGCCCACCATTTTGATGGACCTTATAATGGTCAGACCACCCTAGCCTCATGTGGGTTGCGGGCCCCCACGGACCGGCCTATTATTTTTTTTAAAATAATTTTATATTTTTCTTTAAGTTCTAACCTCAAAAAGATAAAGTTAAATAAATCTTATTGAAAAAGTTGCACAAAACGTAATAACTTTTTATATTGTTCCAATATATCACAATAAACACTAAAAAAGTAAAAGACAAAACTAAGCAATATATCACGTGCTCACAAGCATAAAAGAAACTAAGCAATTACAAAATCAATATAAATAACACGAGTGGAAAAATATTAACTAAGCTGGGATTCGAGAATAAAGTCTATAGAAGATTAAATATTCATAAAATAAATCAAAATTATACCAAAGGAAACATATTCAATACATTGTAGTTTGCTACTCATAATCACTACAATACCTTGTTTCTTGTTAGTGAACATGCTGAAAATAATTTAGTTTCAATAGGAGTACCATAATAGGTTTGGGAATTGGGATTTTGAGTTTAATTACTTGTTGGCTTGTAACTGTTTCATACTTCCAAGGTCTAAGAAAAAATTTAACGCTTTATTATTTTTAAACTTAATATATAATTATATTATTCACATTGTAAATTTATTCGGTGTGGTTCGGTATTTTTTCGGTTATTTTATTAAAATAAAAAATCTACCTTAATTATCGATACGATTATAAATTTATATAAAAACTTATGGTTTTATTAAAAGAAACCTAATAAAGGCAAAGAAAATTTAGATCACACGAGTGAAAAGATATTAACCAAGTTGGGACTCAAGAATAAAGTCTATAGAAGATTATTATTCAAAAAGATAATCTAAATTATATGAAAGGATACATATTCAATACATTGTAGTTTGCTACTCATAATCGCTAGAATACATTGTGTCTTGCTAATAAAGATACTTGAAATAACTTAGTTTAAGTAGATCTAGCATAATAGGTTTTAGGAATTAGTACTTTGAGTTTAATTACTTGTCGGCTTGTAATAGTTTTCATAATTCCAAGGCCATAGAAAAATTTGATGCATTATTATTTTTAAACTTACTAGAAAAATATATTTTTCACATGTAAAATTTATTCGACATGGTTCGGTATTTTTTCGATTTATTTTTATAAGATAAAAAATGTACCCCAATTATCGGTGCGGTTATAGATTATATAAAAACCTACGGGTTTTTAAAAAAAATCTAAAAACCGGTTTAGTGCGGTACGGTTCGGTCGGTTTAGTCGACTTTCGAATATCCATTGACACCCCTACCCATTAACGTACAAACACAAAGGTTTCCATCAATAGTTGAATTGCAATAAAAAAAAGAAAATAAAATAATTTTTTTGTCTATGGTTTGGTACGAGCCTTGACGTAATTGTTAAAGTTGCTGCCATGTGACCAGGAGGTCAAGGTTTCAAATCGTGGAAACAACCTCTTGCATAAATGTAGGGTAAGACTGCGTAAAATAAACCCTTGTGGTCCGACCATTCCCTAGACCATGCGCATAGCGAGAGCTTAATGCACCGGACTGCACTTTTTGTTTTGTATGTTTCAGAAAAAGTTTGGGCTGGATCGCAAATTTATGAAAGATTTGGGATTCAAATTGTGAATTTTTGACAAATAATTTTGGTTTGAAGTCCAACCTCCTCCTATTTGTTCCTCGCAAAGCCCAAATTGGTGGGCCTAAGCTGGCTTTTGTGGGCTTTTAGATTCGCTTGATGCTAATTCTAAAGAAATTTTTACATAAATAGCCGGACATATTTATTATTTATTTTTTCTAGTCATATACATAGTTTATGCATTAATTATACATATATAATACATAAATTAAGCATATATCATACCTACACCAGCTATTTTTAATTTAAGTGATTAGGTGAGCTGCTATTTAGATTAATTCTTGAAATTTTTACATTCCTATACCATATATGAAACTTTATCACCCTCCATGTTTAAGGTTTGATTTAATTATATTTAGTATACCAAATTACCAAATCTATACCATAATTAATTTAGGATTATAATTAATGGGCAGTTTTTTATCCTTAATTAAAGGGGTATAATTAATGGGCACATTTTTACTCCTTAATTAAAGGTGTCCATATATCCCACGTTTCTCTCTCCCCATCATTTGTAACCAGCCGTTTTCCCCTCCCTTTTCTTCCTCTTCTCCCTTCCTTCTTCTTCAAATTGTAGAATTCAGACCTTCGAGATTCAACAAGTCGAAATTGCTACATTCTGTTCTTCATCGTTTTCAGAAATTGGCGATCATATATATGTTCTTCATCTTTTCTTCTCTCAAATCCACCATTGACAGCCATTAAAAAGCTTGAAAGCTTGAATTCAAATTTGGGTTTTCAAAAATCATTATTTGTTTGGATTGGGTGTTGTTGAAAATAATCGGGAATATGGTTTGGAGTTTATATCTCAATTTTGAGGGTTTTTGGTGAAGATGGGACTTGGTTTTGACTGATTTTCAGATTGAATCTCGAAGAAGAAGAAGAAGAAGAAGAAGAAGAAGAAGAAGAAGAAGAAGAAGAAGAAGAAGAAGAAGAAGAAGAAGACATATTACAGAAATTGTAGATAAATTATAGTTAAATTGTAGTTAAATTGTAGTTAAATTGTAGATTGTGTCCAGAATGTAGTTAATGTATAGTTTTTTTGTAGACAAATTGTATTCTAAACATCATAATAACTACATTTAATATAACTACAAAATTTTCTATTCATCTACAAAAATTCTACAAAAAAACTAAAAATAAACTACAAAGTCAAACAGATCTCAATATCGTATCACCCAATTCTCATTCGATTGTAGTTTAATTGGGATTTTCGACATAATTGCGTTTTTTGCAGAAGATTTGTAGAAGTTTTAGTCATTTTTAATTTGTGAAAACAAAAAACAAAGCATCTACAATCAAAATACAAATAATCTACAATTTATCTACAAAATATCTACAAACTGGGTACATTGAATAGAAAGAGACGAAAATTAATACAACGTGATTTGCGTTTGAAATTTTCTGAAAGAATCTTTAATTCCCCAATATTAGCGCACCTAAATAAGGAATTTTAATACTACAATGATTCCTTATTTAATGAAATATCTGAAAGAATATTTACTTCCTTAATTTTAGCGCCTAAATAGGAAGATTATATCTACTAAGATTCTGTATTTAATGCATTGTATCTGTTTTGTAAAAAAACTATTAACAGGGCGGGTAATTTTCAAATCATGAACATATTTAGTAATATAGTTTCCTATATGGTATAGGAACGAAAAAGTCTCTTAATTCTTTAATTCTAAAGCATGGGCCTCTGATACCATGGCGAAAATGGTCATTTGCACAAATGGCCTTTTTGTGACCACTATTTAGATTTTATCTCCGTAACCCAATTAGCTAAATTTTTCTTCAAAAGAAAAATTCTGTCTGAATACTTTTAAAAGCGAAATTTAGCTCATCAAGCTAACGAGGACATCATTTAACGAGTGACCTCAAAATAGGTTATACAATGCAAATAATCCGACAAAAATACTTCTTTTCTTTTTTCTTAAATACAGTTACAATTAATATCTTTTCATCTCAAATTAGTTGAATTTATCCGTATAAATTATTCGATAATCACTTGCTCAGCTTAAATCTATTTCATTCAATATTCAATAAGAAGGAAAGAGAAATAAGATTATTAATTATTTTAAAGTTTCCACTAGTTCGCAAAATATTGATGATGTATTGATTAAACTTAAAATGCTTGACCAAAGGAAGAAAAGAATTAAAAGTGAAAAAATCATTTTTTTTCATTTAATTATAGAATATCAATAAATTAACACAATTTTACAAAATCTTACAATTCCAAAAAGAAAAAGTGAGAGTATGTGGCTCACGTGACCCAAAAAGAATAGAGAACAGCAACGTGGTCACAGTCTTCATCTATAACGTGATCTAATCATATCAAAATCATCTTTACCACTTTTACCTTGAATTTATTTTCCTTTTGTCCTTTTATTTTTTTGATTATCTGTGTTCATCCGTTATTTGTATTAGGATCCGACTAAATTCAAATCCCAACCGAAAGTTCCTATAATGTGAAATAAAGAGCTCCCTAACAAAGACGACTTTATATTCAGAATTCGACCCGAGACCTCTCATGGTATCTTTACATACCTCGATAAATTTCACGATTTTTTATCCCCATTAGCATAAGTATCGAATAATTTTATCCATTAATATTTAGACACATACAAAAATTACATATTTTTTGTCTCTATTAAATATAAATATGAAAACTTATAATTCTTAACTCGATTTATTGACCTCTAGATCACGCTCTTTTATGTCCTTTAATTTTTAAAAATTATCTTCGTCCTTTCTTTTTTTTAATTAACGTCAGAAATAACGGCTGCTTTTTAACATTGTTCTAGTGTGCGAGTGGTCCATATATTTTTTTTACTATTACTCATTACTTATAAAGCAATAAAAAGATTATTACTACTAAAGAAAAGTGTTTTCATTATGAAAAGTTCTGAAATGGCTTTTTGGGCCAATCTTCTTTCTTTTTCTTGCTTTGCCTTTTCTTTTTTCTATTTCTTTTTGAATGAATACTTTTTACTTTTTTCAAGATTTTTTTTTTTTTTTTTTACCCCTAACGATTGTAATGAGATGAATAAGATCTCCATTTTAACCAAAAATCTTGAGTTTCCGGTATTAAAAATGAAAAATTTCGGATAGGATACTCTTTCCCCTTTAATAAGCCTTAGGTACAAAACCGAACCTATGTACAAAGAAAAGGGGTTATCGGACGTCATTAACTTTGGCAAAAAATTCCCAGTATTATGTATATATGTTTAAAACGGCTATATATTTTGCCTGGACTCCTTAAGATCAAGAGTCCGATGAGGCAGTGGTTGAACAATCCGTTCATGTGCCCCTCTTATCTTCAAATCCTGGATCCACCTGTAGAATGAATCTGGATTAGTCGGTTTCCCGGCAACAAATATCGGACAAAAAAGAAAGAAAGAATTAACTCATTTTTATTTCTACGATATATAGATTCGATGCTTTATCCAAATTTGTAGGCTTTGGTTTCTAATGAGTTTCATTTGCTTTTGCTCTTTTTGTCTGTCTTTCTTTTCAAAGATTTGAGTAATTGAAAGTTCACATACCCATCTCTATTTCATCATTGCATGAATAGCCAATTTTTGAATTAAAAGTAGGTCAAATTAGTTCATAATCTGAATTATTAATTGTTTCAAAAACATTATAGTAAGAGCATATGACAGTAGAAAATAAGAGTAAATTCAGAACCTTTTTTTGTTTCCTCATAATTATGCCTATATAATAATAATAAAAAAAGAATTAATAATTCATAGGAAAAATAAGTTTAATAATTCGAGTTCCAAAATTAATTTTCCCCATTGAATCTATGCATATAATTTTCTAAATAAGTTTATGATACAAAAAAAACATAGGAAAAATATTAAATCGATCAGTCAGCTGAAACTAATTGCATTCACAAGCCAAAAAGTGTATAAAATGTGTATATTGTATGTATATAATATCATTTATAAAAAAATATATTTTATCGACTATTAATTTTTAAATTACTCCATGACAATTAACCCAATCTTCAACGTTCTAAAATTAATTTTTCCCCGTTACGCATGTGCATATAATTTTCAAATTAAGTTTATGATACATAAAATAATAAGGCAACATATAAAATTGGACGGTCGACAGAAACTAATTCTATTTGTTAGCCAAAAAGTGTATAAAATATGTATATTATATGATATAATACATATAAAAATTATATATAAATTTTCGGCTATTATTTTTTGGAGCTACTAAATATATAAATTTCTCAAAAATAATATCTGCTGAAAATATAAAAGATGCATAACTTTTGATCTATTTTGCACAAATTTATTTATTTCTTTTAATTTTCATTTGCTCAACTTTCTTCAGACTACAAATCTGCAAAAGCATCTTCACCAAAAAGCTTCTCAACCCTTTGTCAGCTTTTAAATTCTCCAGGTTTTAAAGGAAAGTGAAGGGGAAAAAAAGGAAAGTAAAAATCCCAAGTTTCATAAAATAATAAAAAGAAAATCAATTCCACTGTAAAGTGTAAAAGATATGCAACCCTTTTTCTTTTTCCAAAGATTATTTTGTCCCTTCATTCCTCCTCTTTCTTCTTCTACAGTACTCTTTCTTTTCTTAGTTTTGTAAACAATAAGAAAGCTTGTTATATTATGGCTCCATGCATAAGTTTCTTGCCTCTATTAATGGAAATATGAAAGGTATTCCTCATTTCTCTTTTACACTTTCTTCTTGATTCATTAAAATTTTATATACATGTTATGTGTATTTTCAATATGTAATATAGATATAACAATATATCCCGTGTATTTTACGTGTGGGATCTGGGGAAGGTAGTATGTACGCAGAACTTATTCGTACCTTGTAAAGGTAGAGATGTTGTTTTCGGTAGAAACTCAGACTCAAGGAAACATAAATATGTAACATGGATATATATGTGAAAATTAATAATTTGTTAAGCGTTACGACATTAAAGGTTGAACTCGTCAAATTTAAAGTGGAGTTCGAGGGTAGAAAATTATGTAATCCATGTTGTAGATGGCAGTGATAAATGCAGGAAAGTAGGGTTTGATCTGTGAAAAATCTGTTGTGAAAAGGATTGATATCTGTGCATATTCATTTACACTTCTTTTGTTTTTGTCTGAATATTATGATGTCCATTAGTGTCTATTTTTTGGTTTCTCTATATAGGTTCTTTGCTTTATATAGTCTTTGAGCTTCTATCATTTTCTTGAGTTCTACTTTGGTATATGAGAATTGGTAGTACTAAACCAGCAATCAATTACAACATCATGCTCTTAGTTCAATGGTTAGGCCTAAACGGCTTAAAAATACTCTTAATATGGTGTAATATTATCTATTTTGGGCCAAATCCATACGGTTTTTTCCAAAAAGCCTCAACCATTAAGAGTATCCAACTCCGTATAAGTAGTTTATGTTTCTTTTCCTTTCCGTATGGTATTTTATTCACACACTCCCAACAATCTCCTCCTTGAACTAAGTTCTTCATGACCCATCACTATTTATGGGCTAATTTGGAGATTAGTGTGTCACCAACATGATCCGAGTATCTATGGTCACTGAAGCCCAAGGAGAGGTTTTGAATGCGTCTTTGAAGCTATGGGTAAAGGTAGTGAACCGGCCAATAGACGGGCAAAGGCACTAAGTCGAGCCCTACGCCATCACTTCGCATCTCCATGCTCGGATCGCCGAACCATTGGTTGTAATATCAGTTGTTGGGCCAAAACGGTCCAAAGATACTCTTAACATATTTGTAATATTGTCCGTTTTTGGTCAAGCCCGCACGACTTCCCCCAAAAGGCCTCATACCATTACGAGTATCCAACTCCTTATAAGTAACTTGTTTTTCTTTTTCCTTTTCGTGTGAGACTTTGTTCACACACTCCAACACTAACTTCTAAAGTAGCATTTCTTTATGAGAATTGGTAGTATTGATCTTGACTTTTTCATGTCTCTCAAGTACTTTGAATTGTTAATTATTTTGATTTATATAGTATTTTTAATATACCTTACAAATATGTAAATTTTATGTCAAAAATTTTAAAGAATATATATTTAAATTCACGGTCAAAATAAGAAGTTTAACTTTCAAAATTCGAACGAAGCCACATATTTATCATAGTGGGAAATACTATTTTTATCACATGTTTATAATGGAGGTCTACCGAAGTTAGGACTCGGCTAGAGATGAAGTCATGATTTAAATTTTATCAGTTCAAAATTCTAAATATTTTAGTCTTCATTTGGTTGCAAAATGAAAAATTCAAGGATTAACAATCCTAAGATTATAATCCTCAGATTGTTATCTCATATCCAATATGGGATATACCACCAATATGGTAAAAAATTTGTACCAATATTAGCTAATACATATAATCAAATTTGAGATAAATACAATTAAATTTTATATTATGATTAATATTCTTATTCTAGTAATCAAACAATTTCTTAACTTATCGGACTCTGAATAATTTATACATATTTAATAGATTTTGTAAAGACAAAATATAAAGTTCGGATCAAAGTTAAAGGTTCAGCAACCCGTAACTTGCATACTAGCTCTATTCCTGGACCTCGCTTTAAAAATCTCACGTGACATGCCACCTCACTATCAGAAGCGCAGTTAGAATTTTAAATTTATGGTTTAATATTCTAAGCCTTTTAAGTTAGTGCGTTCAAAATTATTAATTTATAAACTTTTCAAAAGAAATACAAGAATTAAACCAAAGCTATCGGGTTCGTCGAACCCATATCATAATGCCGGCTCCGCCCCTGCTCACTATCCTACCTCATTTTACCTCTTCTCCCAATACCTTTTCTTCCTCTTCCATAGAAGGGTGAGTATTTTAGGACTGATATCATTAACTTGAGTCGACGGTCTATCGAAAATATTTTATTTTTTTTAAAAAAATAGGGATAAAGTTTGTATGTACATTATTCTCTCTAGACTCCACTTATCGATTTTGTTGTCATTGTATTAGTTATCATTTACCATTCTTGTCCATTTGGATATATTTCTATTTTCTCCTTTTGTGTGTGCATACTTTTGGCTTAAAAAATATATGCAAAAACTTTTTTCTTCAGAATTCTGACCTTTTCTATCCACACACATTCTGTCTCCTTGCTATTCTCTAGTAGTATGAATAGTGTCTGTAGGGGCGAAGCTACATTGGGTTAAGGTCAATTGGTCACCTTTCGTCGATAAATTACGTTATATATATGACTTATGAGTACGATATTAAATTTAGATATATATAACATATATTGAATACCCTTTTTCAGAGAATTATTTTTCTCTTCTTTCAAATTTGAATACTCTTCGGAAAATTCTTGGCTTCGCCACTTAGTGTCTGTAACCTGAGGGATGTATTTCTATTATGAGCACTTCATTTCGAGCCGTAGAATCAATATCGATACTTGCATTAGGGCAAACTGTTTATATTAAATTTTAGGTGTGACATTCCCCCGAACTCTTCATAAATACGACATAATTCGTGCACCAAACTCCCTTTTTATTAGTTATCTAAGATTTTATTTGAGTTATACTCTTTTACTATTTTTTTTTCTTTCTTATATTTTAAATCAAATAAATTGGGATAGAAAGAGAGACAACTTTTTATTTGACCTAAGTGAGACAAGTTTCCAATCAAGACAGAACCCTAATAATATAGGAGTTCACATCATAATAAATGAATCACCAGTTGTTGACACTGTTATGGCAGATATTTAATTTAAAATGGGTAGAAAAACAAACAAATATGGCCAGTCTTCTTAAATTTTTACCCATCAATTTTCTGGATTTACCCCACTTACATTTTACCTTCCCTTTTTATGTCGTAACCCTAAAATGTGACTAGTTCGGTGTACAAAGTATTACGTGCTTACACAAATATTGAGGAAGAGCTACACTCTATAGTGTGTGATATTAACATCGTATTCTAATACAAGTATTAATGATTATTTTTACTATTCGAACTCGTGACTTATAGTTGATACGGGGATATACACTATATTCCAAGGTCCCTATACACCATATCAAACTGTATTTTTTTTAAAAAAATTTATATAGATTGATAGAAGGGTAACCTTGCCGTAACTGGTAAAGCTGCTGCTATGTGACTAGGAGGTTGCGAGTTCAAGTCATGAAAATAACCTCTTGTAAAAATGTAAGGTAAAGCTATGTACAATAGAACCTTGTGGTCCGACCCTTCTCGGAATAATTTTATAATTATGGGAAATTTTTTATACTATTAGGGATCGTTTGGTATGAGGTATAAGAAGGTATAGTGCTGGTATAAAATTTTTATACCACCTAAATACTTTATTTGGTTAGCAAACCTGGTATAAGTTATTTCGAGATTAAAATTAATACCGGAATAACTTATACCTTCTTCTTAGAAATTATGCAATTGTTATTTTTAATACAAAATACCAGATAAAAAATAATACCAGAATAATTAATCTCAACATAATTAATCACAACATAATTTATCCCAACATAAATCATATTCAACCACCGCTTAAATTATTCTAACATGGTGTATCAAGAAACTTATCTTATTTTTTCAGGTTATTAGTTCTATTTTACCAACCATTACTTGTAATTAATTTTTTTTAATGACGACCTAATAATTGTAATAAAATATTAACATTATCGGTATTTAAAAGGTAAATTAAAAAATTGAAAGTTACTTAGTGGGACCACCAAGTTTGAAAACTCGGGGCCCACAGACTTATTATATTAGACTAAAATTAGTCAACAAAACCAAGTTATTATTGGGAAAAGCAGCTAATTAAAAATCCACAAACGAATGTTAGGCCACAAAAACAGTGTTCTTGGGTAAAGGTGGTGTTAGTTTTCTTTGGTGATAGTCTCGAGAAATATAAAGAAATTATTTAAAAATAAAAAAAATAAATAAAATCTTATAAAAAATCAGAAAAATTGATTTCTTGAAATTGATGCCCTTTTTAGTCAGTAGAGTCAGGTTTTCTCTCATAAAATACTTGTACTACATATAATATACATTACACAAAAGCTGCAAAAGTACAGTTTGAATTAGTGTTATTAAAATAATATAATTTTTTAATAACACTAGAAATAAAATAATATTACTAGGAAAAATAATACTTATAGTATTAGTTTTGATATTATTAATCCTTTGTTTTTAGTTTTTTTTTTAACTTATGAATTAGTTATACCTCTATTCAGTACTATTCTTATACAGAGCAAAACATAACCCTAACAATATTTACCTTAATTTTTAATACATGAATAAGCATGTATAAAGACATAACGTCCTTTTTAAATCTTTAATATTATACCGGAATCAAATCGTTCAACAACAACAACAACAACAACAACACAGTAAATTCTCAGAAGTAATGGGTATGAGTAGAGTAGTGTGTACGCAGTCCTTACTCTTACCCCCATGGAGTAAAAACGAAAAAGACAAAATAAATAATATATCAGTATCATCAACATAAATAATAAAAATAATAAAAAATTATAAAAAAGCCAAAATATGATTGAAACGCAATACAATAACCAAAAATTTAAACGCAATACATTATAATATTTTTTGAATTACTATTTTTTGAACCTCCCCTTCTTGAATCTGTAACCTGCATCAGCATCTAGGGAGGATAGAAAGGACAATTTGAAATTAATGAAGGTAAATAAAGGAAAGAAAATAAGACAGAGATTGCTTGTGCAAATCTAGATATACTGGGAATTGGACTTTTGAGGCAAGTAAGGTATGAAGTGAAAAAGTGGGTTTCCTCTCCCTTAGTTTTTATTTCTTTGTTTTGCTTAGGGAAATTGACCCAAGGGTGTTTTCTTGGAGGTGAAAAGTAGAGGTTAAGTGTCAATATTTTACTCTCTTTGAGAAGTTTTGTGGGTGGGAGAGGCACGAATATCGGGGTTCAAAAAAGGAAAAAAGTTAAAATAATGGTAGCTAGAGGAAATAGAATTAATGATCTTGTCAAGATTTTGAACTTTCTTGACCATTAAACTATGTTTTTGAGTTATATCAAGAGGATTCAAAACATAATATATAAAGGTAAAAATAGATTTTGCCTTATATGTACAATGTAATTTTTTGGTGAAAGGGGTTGGGATGAATACCCTTCCGCCCCCCTAAATCCGCCCCTTTGGGAGGATGTAACAAATTGTGGGAAATCCAGAATAGGTCCAACCGTTATTTTCTTTTATTGTTGATCACCTTAGTGATTTGTTGTTTTTATTCTGCTTTTATATGTCTTTTTGGTATTGTCCCTTCTTGTGTATATATTTTCATTGATGTGGTGCTTATGCTTGTCTGAGCCGAGAGTCTATTGAAAACAACCTCTCTATCCTCATAAGGTAGGGGTAAGGTCTGCGCACACATTACCCTTCCCAAACCCCACAATGTGAGATATTACTGAATATATTATTATTGTTGTTATTATTATTATTGTTGTTGTTATTACCAGAGTATGAGATTCGAGAGTTCACGAGAACCGAATAACTTTTTATCTAGATTTTTGTATATCCATCAATAAAATTCACTAAATATTTGGTTGTAACCCTAGTTGTTATAGTGTATTG
Source organism: Nicotiana undulata (assembly GCA_005239495.1). NCBI lineage: Eukaryota > Viridiplantae > Streptophyta > Magnoliopsida > Solanales > Solanaceae > Nicotiana > Nicotiana undulata. Next base: position 126,367 of record ML244879.1, on the reverse strand, counting down.
ACTTAATATTATTATAGAAATTCATAAGTTTTAAAATCCCGAAGCTGCATTGGACATATATAGAGAGCGAATTTTGTAGGTTCAAGTGAAGGTAATCGTTACTTTCGACTTAAACTCTATATACATTTACATACATATATAATAGGAAACATTTTTTTTATTTGCTTAAATTTAGATGAACAAAGCGACTCTATACCAAGAGGCGTATTCAGGTTAAGGGGAATGAGTTCACATGAACCCACACTCTTTTTTCTAAACTATGTATGACAATGTCTATTTCTTCAAAATTATTTAAATATATGTGTGTGCACTCATGCTTAAAGACTCCTATGATGCAATTATTATTGGGTGCACATCTACAAGTGACATTGATATTTCAAATCTCACTATGAACGGTCTTGTTTTCGATAAGAGAATATTACTAAAATTTTAAAAAGAATATAATTTTGAAATTATAATTTCAAAAGTGTAGTGGATTCATGTAAGAGACTACAATTAAACCAGTCAAATGTAAATTCTTAATCTACCTCTTCACAATAGTGTGTCATTCTCTTGAAATCCTGCGCCCGCCTCTGTCGATAGCCACCTAGGATCTTTTGTAAGAGATAACATAAACTAAGGTAAAAATAGCACAAGCTAGCCAGTTTTCGGACTGGTCATTCAAAAATAGTCAGCGTTTGCTAAGTCATTGAAAAATAGCCACTATTTTGCTGCAAAGACCGATCCAGCATAATATACTGAATTTCGGTGCACCTGTGTATAAACTTTCAGCATATTATGCTGGAACTCCAATACGCGGAAAGTTCCAGCATAATATACTGGAGATTCTGGCACCTGTGTATGAACTTTTAGCGTATTATGCTGGACCGATATACTTTGCTGGAACTCCAATATATTATACTGGAGTTCCGGTATACTCCAACATAAGTATACTGGAACTCCAGTATATTATGCTGGAATATTTTTCGGATTTTGAACAGTATTTTCGTTCAGATTTATTTTTACATAAAAAGTGGCCAAATTTTAATTACTTTTAAAACTGTGACTATTTTTGAATGATCACTTGTAAATCTGGTTGTTTTCGAACTTTTGTGAGCAAATTAGGTCGAAGCCTTAAAATTGTTTAATATGCAATCTTATGTACTTTAGGAACTTAGTTTTGGGTTGGGGGGGGAGGGGATTTAGGACATGGGGTTTTAGTGGCAATCAATGTCAAGCCCATGCCCAAAAAAACCGTACACACAAAAGCAAACACTATTTTTCATGTTTCATTTACTTGGCTTCATTATGTTGTTTAAGACAGACGTTCACTGTGTTGGGAACAGACATATACAAACACACACACAATGCAAAACATTTCTATGCCCTGAGCTGTCTCCTTAAGCTTCTTTCTCTTCTTCTTTTGCCCCCTTTTCTTCCTACCTCTAATTCCTTATAGACTTTAGTAGTAGTACATTACAACAACTGAAAGGCATTTTTACTTCTGATTTTTAAGGTTAGGACAATATTTATCATCAAATTAAGGCTCCCTTTTTGAAAAACCATCAAAGGAGAGAAGAAAACAAAGAGAAACTATTCATGAAAAGTTACGATGGAATGGTAAACACTTCTTCATCTTTAAGAAAGAATCTCGGGTTTAATATCGTGAAATAAAGTCCTCTTTGATCAAAGCGGTTAAACTGTAATAGTGGACTTTTTACGGTGCGAATCTGAATCAGTTGAGCCGGTAAGTTTTAAGGCAATATTTATGCTACCAACTCACCATTTCAAAGCCCTACTTTTTATCTTTCTTGGTTTAACCTTCAACACTATTCATGCTCTCAAACTGAGAGTCTTTCGAAAATAGCCACTCTATCCAGGATATTAGTAAGGTTTACGTACACACTAATCCTCACAGACTCCACTTTTGTTGTCGTCGGTAACCTTCAACATTCATTTGACCCAAAATGCATCAAAAAAGACAAAATGAAAGACCCATTTAAGTTTCTTGAAGATGGGGAGCTTCAAAAAAATCTCATCTTTTTTTCTTGTCCTAATACTATGTAGGACTTTTATTGTGCTGCTGGAAGCTGAGGAATAACAAGTGGGGAAAAACATCAAACACCTTGTGTGCAATGCAGATTTCAATGGATTGTGATTTTGTGGATTTGAAGAAAATGTTAGTACATCAACTGCAAATGCAAATGCAGATAGTTGGTTTTATTTCCAGCTACTTTATGGGTTCAAAGTTTAAACTTTTTCTGCTTGAAATGGATTTCTCCAAGTTTTGTTCCATTTGTTCTTGATTCACGGTGGTTGACGGCGGCTGACGGTGACGGTTGGCGGCGGAGGGTGGTGGTTTGTGGTGGTGATATTGGCGGGGACGGCTCAATCTTTCTCTTAATGGTACCTTTTTGTATATCATTTTGATCTTGATTTTAACTTTAATTTTCTACATTGCCTTTTGGTTTTTATTGTTATTGTAGAAAGTTTGGAATTAATTATATTTATCTTTGGCCCATTTTTAAGAAGAAAAAAAAATTACAATTAAATTTAATTATGCAGCATCAGCAATATATTATTACTTGATGGAGTTGCTCAAAGATATTCATTGTTTTTGTTTTATTTGCATTAAAAATGGAATTAAAAACATTAATTTTATGCTAAATAGTTATTGTTTTTCCCTTTTTGTTTTTATTTCAATTTTTGTCTTCTTTTTTTCGAAATTTGGATCTTGATTGTGGGGTAGTTGAACAGAGAGATGGTGACACAACAAAAGCTAGTAGGCGAAATTACTAGGTTTACACTTGCTTGAATAGGACAACATAGTAGAATTAGTATAGGCAATTTAATTTTCATTCGTACATGTAAACTTTTTATTCACAACTCCCTTATAAGTGATTTTTTGATCGCTCCAAAATAAGTGATTTTTTCGTGTTTCAAGAATGAATTAATTATTTTTTCCCTATATTGTCTATGGAGTAAATAGTATCGGAGTATGTGTTAGGAGTGTTTATGTGAGATATTAAAGGTTAATATGGTCAATTTTATTGCTAATTAGCTAGCGTTTGACTATAGATTCTCAAATTTGTTTTGAAAAATCTGATCTGGGTGAAGTTTGGTTTGAAGATGAAAATGTGTTTGGACATACGTTTCCAATAACATATTTCTCAATTTTATTTTGGAAAAACATGTATAAAATTCTCAAGTTTTAGGATTTTGGCCCAAAATCAACAATTGGGGTGATTTGTGATTTGAGATTTTGTCAAAATGTGAGCAAAATTTATGTGAAAATATCCAAAAAAATTACCTATTTTGGACTTGAGAGAGTAAAGTGCAAAATAATTTTGTTACGTAAAATAATTACACACATGAAAATTTTGTGTAACTTTTCGTGTGGCTGTGACCCCTCTCTTTACAACATCGGCCCGCCTCTACTACTGATAACAAGTAGATTAAAGAAGTTGCTTCCCGTACCTCCCTACTTCTTTCGGACTATTTGTATCCGGCTACAATTTATTCCCGTAGACCCAAGAACTCCTCAGCCAATTATCATTCGCCCGTCCTTAGAAAAAAATCGAGCCACTATCTTTAACATAAAAGTTGAACAATTATCCGTGAAATTATTCCGTAAAAAATAAGATATGGTCAGGGGCGGAGCTACAATGCTGTTTGTAGGTTCGGTCGAATCAGTTGCTTTTGTTCAAACCCTATATTATATTAATATATTTAATAATTATGTACAAATTATTAATTTAAAATACAGTAACTTAAAATGATTATAATCTCGAACCTATAATGTTCAAATCCTAACTCCGTCTCTCGATACGGTGGAGTAGGGGAATGGGGATGTGGGATGTGAGAGTGTGGTACATAGGGAAGTTCTATGAAAGTGTACTCTATTTATCATCAAATCATATCAATGTATTGCAATTTATTCTGTGTTCTTTTTTTGGTTTAACAATTTGGCATTTTTTTAATGCACGTGAATTTAGGAGTGATTTATTTCTGTATTTTTGCTACTTTTCTTACATTATATTTTATTTTCCATGAAATATTTCATTTCTTGGCCTATTGTGATCTTGTAAGATAATTTTGTGTCTGGATTTTTGTCTTTTTTGAAAGTTACAAAATTATATTATATTTCCAAAATATTTTGTTTTTGTTACTTTCTTTACTCAAACTCCCTTTGGTTGTGTTTGATTCAGGGTAGATTTGTTCCCTTTTTCTCTAATTGTTTTTGTGAATGGTATGTAAGCCAAAAATCTGAGAATTTTAATTCAGAGTATGGCATTTTCGAGTTTATAGCACATGTAATTATTTTTGAGTGATTTTCCCTAATACTGAAAATATTATATTGTATAGTCGTTCTCAAAATAAATAGCGGTGAAACTATAGTGTCGATTGCGGGTTCGACCAAGCCCAGCCGTTTTTATTCAAATCCTGTATTTGTATTAAGAAATCTAATAAATATGTACAAATTATTATCTTAGAACCCGGTAACTTAAATAGATTATAATCCCGAACCCTTAAGATTCAAATCCTAACTTCGCCTCTGAAAATTATAACCCGGCAAAACATATATATATAAAATAATATCGGCAAAACGTATATTTTTGTATATTTGTATTATATATTTTATACATAATCATGTAATTATTTTTGATGATTACTTGGCCATAAATATGGGGATCATTCGTTTCCCAAATTATCCAATTGATTTTCCAACATTTCAAATATTTAATATTGTATAATCATTTATAATGTTGTTTAAATAATTTTTCTTTCCAAAATCTATTCTTGACTAAAAAAGTAATAAAAGTTTGGGTTACATAATGGTAAAGGATTCAAATTTCTACACTAAAAAAACGTCATTTACGTCATTTTTTTTGTGGTCCAAATATCAAGAACTTAAAAAAAGCAAGAGTAGAAAATTAATAAGAGCTTAATAATTTGACAATTCTTTTAATAATGTAAAATTATTTTTCGGCATTAAAATAACTGCAATAATCGATGCATTTGAGTGCTCTGATCTGGTCTACTTTTGCAGTATTTATTTGTCAATGAAACAGACCAGAAATTTATTCACTATGGATAAATAAACAACGAGTTCCAAACAAGGTAAAATTTTGAAATTATTATAATGATAAAAAATAAATAATTGCTCTGTAATTTTGCAGACTGAAACCATATCGTCCATTTAAATATACAAGTATTCATAATTAAATATAATTTTTTTATAAAAAAACATTAAATATAGATTTTCATAAGGAAACTGCTAAACTCAGCTCAATCGTAAGGATAAGAAGAATGTGCGGTATTTTAGGGGTGAAGGTCTTTAGACAAGCAACCAGTCAAGGAAAAACATGCACGATTTAATAGAACAAAAGAATAAGCAATGACTTAGCGTTGTGGATAATTTGCTAAATGTCGAATTATCCTATCGAAATCGAAAATTTTGGTACTTGATATTCGATATTTTAGTATTCGGGATAGTATTTGGTTTAAGTTTTAAAAATAATTTAGTATTAGGTATGATATTTGGTATTGGAAAATAAAATATCAAAATACCGATATCGTACTGAAATATATATTATATTACACAATACCATATTATTAATTATAATATAAATATAAAAAAATCTAAATCTTACTTTCCTTTATTTTATAAGTTCATCAATTAACTCTAAGCAAGTACAAAACATTCTAATGATCTAATTTATTCCTTTATGTACAATCTACGACTCTACGCACTAGTTAATATTCAAACCGAATAAACCAAAGTTACATAACCGAATAAATCGAAATCGAAAGGAGAAAAACTGAACCATACCTCACTTGGTTGCTACAGTTAGGGGGCGAGTTCGTAGATTCATTGAGGGGCTCAGGCGTGATATTCGGTTCAGCATGACTCGAGAGATGGAATCAGATGTCTCGTTTCAGCAGGCAGTAGGGATCGCTCGTCGGTTAGAGGGCATGTGAGACCGGGAGCAAGAGGACAGACGAGATCAGGAGAGAGAGTACAGGGAAGCGAGGAGGCCACATAGGCCGGGGAGATCTACTGGTCCTTATTATGGAGGCAGGGTACCACACGGTAAAGGTTTGAGGGTCAACCAGTTCAGCTGCATTACCGGCTTCACATGGAGTTTCAGGTACTCATAGGTCTCAGAGTACTCGTATTGCACAGTTTCCACAGCCACATCAACAGAGAGGTTGTTTCGAGTGTGGAGATACCAGTTAGGGTGAGAGATTGTCCTAGGATTCAGGCAGGTGCGTCACAACAAGGTATTCAGGTGAGTAGAGGGCGCCGCAGAGGGGGAGGCCCGACCCATTGATGTGTTTCGTGTAGTAGGCTGGAGGTCGTTGTGCCAGATATTATTATACAGGTATGTTTGATCTGTTACAGAGGGGAACCATTTGTATTTCCTTACAGTTCTGTTGGTCGGGACGAGCTCCCTTATTTGTTGTTTCATTTAGGAGTGAATTTCATACTTTGCACTCTATTTTTCATGTCTGCCCATGTTTGGAGATTCTAAAAGTGGTAGCACGTGTATATTCGTTGTTTTCATTCTTCATTGAGAGTGGTGAGACAAGAAGTGAGTCCTTGTGGTCCATCATGGTAAGCTTTATGTGGGTTTTCCTAAGTATTTGGTTTACGAGCTGTGATTTGATACTCTATCGAGGTGTGAGTTAAGTGAGCGTTATGATATTATTCGCAGAACTGAGTTAGTGGGATGTTTCAATTGGCAGGATATATATTCGGTATGTGATTTAGAGTTGAGGGCGAGACCCTCGTGATCTTTTGTGATTTGATATGTTTGGACCGGGCTGAGTACACCGGTGGAAGTTATATCAGGATGGGATCCTTGTGATTTGTTCATTTGCTTTAATTATTTCCTTGTTACTTTGTTATGAAGGTTATTATTGATAGAGGGATTTTGCCTGTCGGGCTTGTTTGATAGTTCCCCTATGTGTTTCTCTTTTCATATTCAGTCATATTGGTTATATGCTTCTTGAGTTTCAGTTTGCGGGATGTGTGGCCGGTGGTGTTAGTTGTATCTTGGTGATTCGGGTGTCTAATAATGAGGTCTTCGTGTTTATTGCATCATTATCAGTATTATGGGGCTTGGAAATTGAATTTCTTCAGATGTGAGGCTAATCGCCAGTGCTGGATTGATTTTAGACGGTTATTGTGATAAGAAGTGTTATTATGGGCCTACGTGTGATGTATTATATTGTGTGGTCGTACCTTGTGGGTATAGTAATGGGTTGATGAAGCCGGTTGAGGCTGATGCCGGATATGGATTTAGACTCGGGTCTTTTGGAAATGAATAGAAGGTGAGAAATTGAGGTATGAGGCTTATCGGTGGTGATGTGAAGGCTATATTGTAGTTGTGATTGTGTCATCGGGCTTATGTAAGTTGGGGTGACGTGGGATCACCCGCGGGTATATGTTGGAAGTGTGCATTCAGTGATTTGGATGAGTTTGAAGTGAATCTTGGCACGTTCGAGGATGAACGTTTATTTTAAGAAGGGAAAATGTAACGACCCGACCGGTTGTTTTGAGAATTTAAGCTCCGTTCGGCGGCGTAAGGTCTTGAACAACTTCACATTGTGTATATACACCTGTGTGCATGGTTGGATTCAGTTACCGGATGGTCCGGAGTCGAATTGGAAGAGGGATTTTAGTTTTGAAAGCGTAAGTGGTAAGATTTGACCGAAGGGTTGACTTTTATGTAAACGGCCTCAAAATGAGTTTTGGGTAATGTCAACAACTTCGTATAGTTATTTAAGACTTAGGCGCGCGTCCGGAATTGATTTTGGAGGTCCGTAGAGTAATTTAGGGTAATTCGGCGAAAGTTGGAAAATGGAGAAGTTTGACCACAATTGACTTTTTGGGATATTGGGATCGGGATGCGATTCCGAGAGTTGGAGCAACTCCTAGATGTTAATTGGGACTTGTTTGCAAAATATGGCGTCATTCCGGGTTGAATCGGAAGGTTTCGGTTCGAGTTTAGAAGTTTGAAGATTCGGAAGTTCATAAGTTCAATTCATGGTGTGATTCATCGTTTCATCGTTGTTTGATATGATTCGAGATCTCGAGCGAGTCCGAGTTAGGTTATATGACTTGTTTGTGTGTTTAGACGGGGTCCCGGGGGCCTCAGATGTGTTTCGGATGGGCTTCAGGTCATTTCTCCCCATTTTTTAACTGCTGCCTTCTGGTGATTGAAATTCTTCATCGCGATCGCAGTGCTTCTTTTGCGATCGCGATGTGTCTTTGCTGATCGCCTCAATTTCCTTCTTTGCATTTGCGTAAAGGCCATCGCGATCGCGTAACTCCATACTTTTCCTCATCGCGTTCGCATCCTCTATTCCGCGTTCGCGCAGTAGAAACCAGGCCTTGGGCACTGGTACTCGTTACTCTTCGCGTTCGCAAGTTTCCCTACGCGTTTGCATAGGCTCCACCTTTTTCTCTTCCGCGTTCGCGAGCTATGCTTCGCGTTCGCGAAGTACAGCCTGGGCAACTTTCCCTTTCTTCTTCGCGATCGCAAGTTGCTTTCCGCGATCGCGATTCATTAAACGCTTGGGCATAATATAAAATTTTAAATCGAGGGTTAGACCATTTTATCACATTTTGACTTCTAGAGCTCGGTTCTTGGCGATTTTTGATGGGTTTTTCACGAAATTCGATTGGGTAAGTGTTCTTCAACTAGAATTAAACATATTCCATGATTTTATCTTATTTTTATCATTTAATTTGTATTTTGAGTTGAGGAAAATGTTGATTTTGAAAGAAAATTTTTAAAATGAAAAATCGTGATTTAAGGGGCCAAATGGTATCGGAATTTGATAAATTTTGTATGGTTGAACTCGTATTGGAATGGGTATTCGGATTTTATAAAATTTAACGGGTTCTGACTTACGGGCCCAAGGGTCGACTTTTGGGTCAATTTGTAGATTCTTGTAAAGATTGAAACTTTATCATCCGGAATAGTTCCTTACAAGTTCTATGTGTGTTTTGAAGTTGTTCTTGTTGATTTTGAGCCGTCCGAAAGTCTTTTTGCCTGAGAAGTCCATTTTAGAGTACCAGGTTGTCATGTTTGAGGTAAGTATCTTGCCTAACCTTGTGTGAGAGAACACCGTAGGATTCGAGTCTTCTATGTTGATTGTAGCCCGCGTACGCGAGGTGACGAGTGCGTACTCAGACTTATTTGTAGAAGGTTGGTCTTTTATGATTCTTAGGTCCTTATATCCCCTGTGTATGAAGTTGTAATTGCTATGACCGAGTTCCTAATTGCTAGTTTCATCTCTTCCTGCTTAAATTAGAATTACTTGCGTTTAAATTTCCTTTGTTGTTTAATTGATCTTAATTGACTTGACTGAAGATTTTACCTCTTCTATCATCATGCTATATTTTCCTTCATAAACTGCCTACTTAGCTAAAATGTGTATTATCTCGCCCTATAATTATTTAGCAGTAATTGGAGTATTTATATGTTGGTATCAAGCATGCCCGTGAGTCGTATGTTGTGATTGATATGATCTTTCATCAAGCACTACTTAGGCCTAAATTGATGATTATACATGTTGATGGTATTTTCTTGGCATTTCCTATTGCGGAGCATTGATTCAAGTTGGGATTTATTTCGTGAAGCTAATTAATTAAGCAAGATTGGTTATAGCTGTTTCCCTTGACGAGATGATATTGTTTCCATTGTTGACTCCCTTGCCGGGACCATATGGTTTCTATTATTGTTCATGCTGTTGATGATATTGTTTCCATATTTGACTCCTTTGCCGGGGCAATACAGTTTCTATTATTGTTCATGTTGTTGATGATATTGTTTCCATTGTTGACTCTCTTGACGGGACAATATGGTTTCTATTATTGTTCATGTTGTTAGTGATATTATTTCCATTGTTGACTCCCTTGCCGGAACAATATGGTTGCTGTTATTGTTTATGCTGTTGATTCCCTTGTCTGGATGCTATCATTTCATTTGTTTGGGTGAGGAAGAGTGTAAAGCACGAAGGGTGATGCCATGCCATTTCATATTCATTATCATGTGAGGAAAGAGTGTAAAGCATGAAGGGTGATGCTGTGCCATTGTTTATATTCATTATCATGTGAGAAAATAGTGTAAAGCACGAAGGGTGATGCCGTGCCATTGTTTATATTCATTATCATGTGAGAAAATAGTGTAAAGCACGAAGGGTGATGCCGTGCCATTGTTTATATTCATTATCATGTGAGGAAGAGTGCAAATCACGAAGGTTCATGCCGTCCATATTATTGAAATTAAAAACACAAAGAGTGATGCTGTGCCATATTATTGAGAGTAAAAGCACGAAGGGTGATGTCGTGCGTGCTATTGTGAGTGAGTGCTAATGCACGAAGGGTGATGCCGTGCCATACTTTTGTGAGTTCATGGCACGAAAGGTGTTTCCGTGAAGGTGAGGACGAGGGACATGCATTATGATGTCGTGCGTGATATTGTGAGTGAGTTCTAATGCACGAAGGGTGATGCCGTGCCATACTTTTGTGAGTTCATGACACGAAGGGTGTTTTCGTGCAGGTGAGGACGAGGGACATGCATTATGATGTGATATCTGTTTCCTCGTGTATACGTGTGCCCTTACTTTCTGTTATTGTTGTACTTACATATTTGGTGTGACTTGTTGTTATTGTCCTGTACTTGGCCTTTATCTCATTGTTGTTGCACTGTCCATGTCTTTTACTTGCTTAATTTGCTTAATTTACGTGCTGTACTTGTCGATTTTTATGGGGAGGACGAGATTAAAAGCACGAAGGGTAATGCCGTGCACTTGTTCTATTGGGAACTAAGTTCGAAAGATCTCTATTGGAAAAGTATATTTTTAAAAGCATTTTTATCTTGAAGGGTTTATGTTTGAAGATTATATATATATATATATATATTCGGAGGAAGTGTATTTCAAGGGAATTTTCTATTTGAAATGATTATATTTTAAAGCTTTATTATAAACTTGCGGGTGTCTACACTCGAAGCTTTGACCAATTATTTGGGGTTGTTGGCTAAGGCTTGATGTAGAAAATTATTGTAGTGCTGAGTTACTATTGTTTTTACTGTGTTGTGGTTTCCGCTTTTGGTTCGTACTCCCGTCCTTTCATCTGTGTAATATTACGATGTTCCGTGTTATTTGCTGTATTTTCCTTCCGCTTTGTACTTGTTATGTTGTTAATTATATGGTGTAGTCATTAGACAGGTGTCATGTCATGTCATTCCTATACTTATGTTTGTTTAATGTATTAGACCAGTGGGTGTCTTGACTAGTCCTCATCACTACTTTACCGAGGTTAGTCTTGATAATTACTGGGCACCGCCGTGGTGTGCTCATGCTACTCTTCTGCACATTTTTGTGCAGATCCCACGTTTTTGCATTGCCGGCCAGTTGATTGTTAGCAGCGCGGTTGCTGTTGTGGAGACTCAAGGTAAAACCGCTTCAGCGTACGCGGATTCAGGGTCACCGTCTTATTTTCTTTATTTGCACTGTTGTACTTATTTCCGAACAATGGCATTTTGGAGTTTTAGTGTAAATTCTTTAAAGCTTATGACTTGTACTTACCGGGTTTTGGGAAAATATGTAATGTATAGAGATTTATTTCAAAAAGCCTTTAAAAGTTTCGATATTATGATTTATGTTTACTAAATGTTAGGCTTACCTAGTCCTTAAGACTAGGTGCTGTCACGAGGCCCAACAGAGGGAAATTGGGTCGTGACATAAGTCATGGACAATCCCATTAAGGATCAATTCTATCAAGGAGAAAGACCATAAAAAAATTGCGCATGGCTACGGCCTACGAGATGATCGTTCATCATTTATTTTGGTATTTAAGGGCCAAAAACCTAGAATTCGGGTCGATATTCAAATTTTCGTGTGCTATAATTCATGTCATCTGCATGAATACGGGATACCAGATCCAAATCGCCTAAAATTTTACGGAGGCCATCAAAAATGAATTAATGAATCAGGCCGATTTTCAAAATTTAGGGCTAAATTTTTTGAATTCGGGCCGATTTTCAAATTTGTTCCACCGGCATGGGCCTGAGAGCCTGGACCGGTTCACCTAAAATTTGTCCGGCACATAAAAAGCGACCTAAGGAACATTAGTTATCACCTCTCCACGACCGTTCCTCATTTTTGGAGTTTTCGGGCCATAAAACTGGAATTTTGTCCGATTCCCAGATTTTCATGTGGTATAGCGCACCCCACCGGTGTGGTCCTGGGCGTCTGGACCCAGATCGCCTAACGTTCTATCGGCCCATAAAAACGACATTCGGAACATTAGTCATCACCTCGTCATAATTACTCTTCCTTTTTTTTCTCTTTACGGCCACAAATGTGGAATTCCGCCTGATTTCTAAATTTTCGTATGCTATTGGCGGGGGCCCAAGCTCCTAGGCCCAGATTGGCATTTTAAGCCCATACTATGGAATTGTATCCGATTTCTTGATTTTCCCGTGTTATAGCCTGGGCCACCGGACTGGGCCCAGGTTACCAAGCTCCCAGACTCGGATCAGCTGAAACTTTGTCGGCCCATTCAAAACAACCGAAGGAACGTTCGTCATCGCCTCACCATGATCGTTCCTCCTTTTTTTTATATAGAGTTTTAGGGCCATAAATCTGGAATTTCACCTGATTCCTAGATTTTCGTGTGCCCACACGCCGATGGGCATCTGCATCCGTATCGCCTAATATTTTTTCGGCCCATAAAAAAATGAGCTAAGAAACATTAGTTATCGCCTCGCCATCTTCCTCTTTTTTGGCATTTTAGAGCCATAAGAACTAGAATTGTGTCAGATTCTCAAATTTTCGTGTGCTTTAGTGAAATCCACCAACGTGAGCCCGACCTCCCCCACCGGATCACCTAAAATTTTGCTGGCTCATCAAAAATGACCTAAGGATAAATAGTAATCGCCTCGCCAATGCCGTTCCTCCATTTGTGACGTTTTAGGGCCATAAAATCGAAATTTTGCCTGATTCCCAAATCCGTCACTAGCGTGGGCTCGGACGCATTGACCAAGATCACCTAAAAACTTGTCGGTCTATCAATAATGACCTAAGGATCATTAGTCATCTCCTCACCATGATCGTTCTTCCTTTTTTGCCGTTTTAGGGCCATAAAACAAGAATTCCTCCCGATTCCCATATTTTTGTGTGCTATAATGCACGCCACCAGTGTGGGCTCGGACGCCCAGACTGGGATCACCTATAATTTTGCCGGTCCATCAAAATCGACCTAAGGAACATTAATAATCGCCTCTCCATTACCGTTATGCTTTTGTGGCATTTTAGGGCCATGAAATTGAAATTTCATCTAATTCCCACATTTTTGTGTGCTATAGCCGGCGCCACTAGAGCGGACCTGGGCGATGGACCAGGATCGCCTAAAATGTTTTCAACCCACAAAAACGGCCTTAGGAACATTAGTCATTATCTCGCCATGACTGTTTCTCCTTGTTTTTTGCGTTTTAGGTAAATGAATGGGAATTCCGTCCGAATTCAAGATTATCGTGTGCTACAACCCATACCATCGACATAGGCCCAGGCGCCCAGAACCGAATCACCTAAAATTTTACCACCCCATAAACAATGACCTAAGGAACAATAGTCGTCGCCTCTCCCTAATCGTTCCTCATTTTTTGGCATTTTAAGGCCATAAACTGGAACTCTGTCAATTTATAGATTTTCCCGTGCTATAGTCCAGGCCACCAGTGTCGGTAAGGGCCCCTGAGCGACCAGATCCGGATCGCCTAAAAACTTTCGGTCCATAAAAAATGACCTAAGGAAGAGTAGGCGTCGCCTAAAAAACGATCTCATATTTCCGTGTGCTATGGCATGGGCTCGGGAGCCGGACCTAGATTGCCTAAAATTTTGCTGGCTTATAAAAAAGAACCTAAGGTACATTAGTTATCACTTCGCCATGATCGTTCCTCCTTTTTGGCGTTTTAGGGCCATAAAACCGAAATTCTACCTGATTTTCTGATTTTCGTTTGCTGTAACGCACGCCACCGGTGTGAGCCCGGGCGGCCGGACCCGGATCTCCCAAAATTTTGTTTGACCGTCAAAAAGAACCTAAGGGAGATTAGTAATCATCTAACCATGACCATTCCTCCTTTTTTGGCGTTTTAGGACCATAAAACTGGAATTCAGCTTGATTCCCTGATTTTTGTGTCCTATAGCCCACACAACTGGTGTGGGCCTTGGCGCCCGGACCTCGATCACATAAAATTTAGCCAGCCCATAAAAAACAACGTAAGGAATATTAGTCATCACCTCTCATGACCGTTTCTTATTTTATTGGCGTTTTAGGGCCATAGAACTGGAATGCAGCCCGATTCCCTGATTTTTGTGTCCTATAGACCACGCCACCGTTGTGGGTCCCGATGCCTGAACCCAGATCACATATATTTTTTCCGGCCCATCCAAAATGGCCTAAAGAACACTAGTCATCTCCTCACCATGATATGTCTTCCTTTTGGCGTTTTAGGGTCTTAAAACTCGAATTCTGCCTGTTTCTCACATTTTTGTGTGCTATAACCCACCCACTAGCGTGGGCCTGGCCGCTCGGACCCGGATCGCCTAAAGTTTTGTCGGCCCATCAAAAATGACCTTAGGAATATTAGTCATCACCTCGTCATGACCATTCCTTTTTTTGTGGCATTTAAGGGGTATAAAACTTGAATTCTGCCTGATTCCCATATTTTCGTGTGCTATATCCCACACCACCGACGTGGGCTCGGGCGCGCAAACCTTAATCACATAAAATTTTACTGGTCGATCAAATATGACCTAAGGAACATTAGTAATCGCCTCTCCATGACCGTTACTCTATTTTTGGAATTTTAGGACCGTACAACTAAAATTCTACCCGATTCTCAAATTTTTGTGTGCTATGGCGTGGGCTCGGGCACCGATCCCAGATCTCCTAAAATTTTGCCGGCTTATAAAAAAAACCCTAAGGTACATTAGCTATCACTTCGCCATGTCCGTTCCTCTTTTTTTGGCGTTCTAGGGCCATAAAACCGAAATTTTACCCGATTCTATGATTTTCGTTTGCTTTAGCGCACGCCGTTGGTGTGGGCCCAGGTGGCCGGGTCCGAATTGCCTAAAAATTTTCCGGCCCATCCAAAAGAACCTAAGGGAGATTAGTAATCACCTCGTGATGACCGTTCCTCCTTTTTTGGCGTCTTAGGGCCAAAAAACTGGAATTAAGCCCGATTCCCTAATTTTTTTGTCATATAGCCCACGCCACCAGTATGGGCCTTGGCGCCCGGACCTGGATCATATAAAAATTTTCTGGCCCATAAAAATCGACCTAAGGAACATTAGTCATCACCTAGCCATGGAAGTTCCTTCTTTTTTGGTGTTTTAGGGCTATATAATTAGAATTCAGCCCGATTCCATGATTTTGTGTCCTATAGCCCATGCTACCGCTTTGGGGCCAGGCGCTCGGACCTGGATCGCCTAAACTTTTGTTGTCCCATCAAAACCGGCCTAAGGAACATTAGTGATCTCCACGCCATGATCTTTCCTCCTTTTTGGCGTTTTAGGGCCTTTTAATTAGAATTTCGCCCGATTACCTGATTTTCGTGTGCTATATCCCACACTACCAGTGTGGGCCCCGACGCTCGGATCGCCTTAAATTTTTCTGGCCCATCAAAAATGACCTAAGGAGCATTAGTCATCTCCTCGCCATGACTATTTCTCCTTTTCTGGCATTTTAGGGCCATAAAACTGGAATTTCGCTCGATTCCAATATTTTCGTGAGTTATAACCCACTCCACCGGCGTGGGCCTAGGCGCCTCGAATCAGATCGCCAAAATGTTTTTCCGTCCCATCCAATATAACCTAAGGAACATTAGTTATCATCTTGCCAGGAACGTTCCCTCTTTTTTGGCGTTTAAGGTCTATAAAACTGGAATTTCGTCCAATTCCCACATATTCGTGTACTATAGCCCACGCCATCGACGTGGGCCTGGGCTTCAGAACTCGGATCGCCTAATATTTTGTCGGGCCATTGAAAATAACCTAGGGAACATTATTCATCGTCTCGCTATGACTGTTCCTATGATTTTGGCGTTTTAGGGCCATAAAACTAGAATTCCGCGTGATTCCCTGGTTATCGTGTGCTATTGCCCACGCCACCAGCGTGGGACCAGGCTCCAGACTTGGATCGCCTAAAATATTTAGCAGCCCATAAAAAATGACCTAAGGAACATTATACATCGCCTTGCCAAGATCGTTCCTACTTTTTTGGCATTTAGGGCAATAAACCCGAAATTTTACCCTACATATTTTCGTGTGCGATATCCCACACCACTGGTGTGGGCCTAGTCCCCGGTACCCGGATCGCCTAAAATTTTGCTGGCCCATAAAAAATAACCTAAGGAACATTATTCATCACCTCGCCCTGACTGTTCCACATTTTTAGCGTTTTGGGGACAAAAAACTAAAATTCGCCTGATTCCCAGATTTTTATGTGCTATAGCCCACGCCATGACCGTGGGCCTAGGCTCCCAGACCCGGATCGCCTGAAACTTTGCCGGCCCATTCGAAACGACCTAAGGACTTTTTTTCATCGCCTTTCCATGACCGTTCCTCCTTTTTTTGGTATTTATGGGCCATAAAACTGGAATTCCGCCTGATTCCCAGATTTTCGTATGCTATAACCCACTTCACCGCCATCAGCCCGAGAGGTCAGAATCAGATCGCCTAAAATTTTGCCGGCCTATAAAAATGGCCTAAGGTACATTAGTCATCGCCTCACCATGACCGTTCCTATTTTTTTGGCGTTTTAAGGTCAGAAAATGGGTAATTTCGTATGTTTCATAGATGTTCGCGTGCTATAGCAGACAACATATACGTGGGCCTAAGCGTTGGGACCCAGATCAGCTAAAATATTATCGGCCCATTGACATAAGGAACACTAGTCTTCGCCTGTCATGATCGTTGATCCTTTTTTGGCATTTTGGGCCATAAAACTGGTATTTCGCCCCATTCCCAGCTTTTTGTGTGTTACAGCCCATGCCACCGATGTGAGCGCGGGCGCTTGATCCGGATTGTCTAAACTTTTTTCGGCCCATCATAAATGACCTAAGGATCATTAGTAATCACCTCGCCATGATCGTTCCTCCTTTTTAGGTTTTTTAGGACCATAAAACTAGAATTTTGCCTCATTCCATGATTTTCGTGTGTTATTGCCCACACCACTAGCGTGTGACCGGGCGGCAGGACCCGGATAGCCTAAAATATTGCAGCCCTTCAAAAATGACCAAAGGAACATTAGGCACCGGCTCCCCATGATCGTTTCTCATTTTTTGGCGTTTTAGGGCAATAAACCTAGAATTCCGCCCTATTCTTTGATTTTCGTGTGCTGTATCCCAAGCCGGTGGCGTGGGCCTGGGCACCGGAACCCGGATCACCTAAAATTTTGTCTGACCATAAAAAATAACCTAAGTAACATTAATCATCGCCTCTCCCTAACCCTTCCACCTTTTTAGCGTTTTAGGGCCAAAAAATTGAAATTCCGCGCGATTCCAAGATTTGCATATGCAATAGCCCACGCCACCACTGTGAGCCTAGGAACCCAGACCCGGATTGCCTGAAACTTTGTCGGTATATCCGAAATGACCTAAGGATTGGTCATCGCCTCGCTGTGACCGTTCGACCTTTTTGGCATTTTAAGGCCAAAAAAACTGGAATTCCGCCTGTTTCTCATATTTTCTTGTGCTATAGCCCACACCACTGGCGTGGACTCAGGTGCCCGGAATCGTATTGCCAAATTTTTTACCGGATAATCAAAAATAACCTAATGAATATTACACATCGCCTTGCCATGGTCGTTCCTCGTTTTTGGCATTTATGGGCCATAAAACTGGAATTCTGCCTGATTCCTAGATTTTCGTGTGTTATAGCCCACTTCACCATCATAAGCCCGGCTGCACGGATCAGGATCGCCTAGAATATTGCGGTCCATCAAAAATGACCTAAGGAACATTAGTCATCGCTTCAACATGACCATTCCTCCCTTTTTGTGTTTTTGGGCCATAAAACAAGAATTCTGCCTGATTTCTAGATTTTTGTGTTTTATAGCCCACGCCACGGGTGTCAGCATGGGCGCCCGGCCAAATCGCCTAAAATTTTGTCGGTCCCTCAAAAATGACCTAAGAAATAGTAGTAATCACCTCGTCATGACCGTTTCTCTTTTGGCGTTTTAGGGCCATAAAATTGAAATTCCACCCTGTTTCCAGATTTTCATGTGCTATAGCCCACGCTAGCGGTTTGGTCCCAAGAGCTCAGACACGGATAACTTAAAAAAAATTTGGACCATAAAATACGACCCGAGGAACATTAGTCATCGCCTCGCCATGACCGTTTCTCCTTTTTTGGCGTTTTAGGGCCACAAAACTGAAATTTTGCCCGATTCCCAAATTTTCGTGTGCTAAAGTCATGCCTTCGGCGTGTGACCAAGTGCCGGGACCCGGATTGCCAAAAATATTGCCGTCCCATTACAAAAAACCTAAGGAACATTATTCATCGCCTCACTATGATCGTTCTTCCTCTTTTGACGTTTTAGGGCCATAAAACTGGAATTTCGTTTGATTCTTAGATTTTTGTGTGCTATAGCCCACGCCACCGGCGTTGGACGGGGCGCCCGGACTCGGATCACCTTAAATTTTTTCGGGCCTATCAAAAATGACCTAAAGAATATTAGTTATCGCCTCGCTATGACCGTTCCTCCTTTTTTGGCATTTTAGGGCTATAAAATTGAAATTTTGCCCGATTCCCAGATTTGCGTGTGCTATAGCCTACGCCACCGGCCTGGACAAGGAGGCCCAGACCCGGATCGCCAAAAACATTGTCGGCCCATTCAAATCGACCTAAGGAACATTAGTCATTGCCACACCATGACCACTCCTCTTTGTTTGAGCTTTTGGGTAGTAAAACTGGAATTCGCACGTTTCCCAGATTTTCGTGTGCTATAGCACATGCCACCACCTTGGGCATGGGCGCTTGTACTCGGATCGCCTAAAATTTTATTAGCCCATCAAAAATGACCTAAGGAACATTATTCATCGCCTCGCCATGACTGTTCATCATTTTTTGGCGTTTTAGGGCCATAAAAATGGAATTTTTCCCGATTCCCAGATTTTCGTGTGCCATAACTCACGCCACCAGCATGGGCCCGGGCTTCCAAACCCAAATCGCCTTAAATTTTGTCTACCCATCAAAAATGACCTAAGGAACATTACTCATTGCCTCTCCATGACCGTTCCCTATGGTTTGGCATTTTAGGGCCATAAAACTAGATTTCGCCCTATTCCCAAATTTCTGTATGCTATAGCCCATGCCACCGACGTGGGCCCGGGCACCCGGACCTGGACCGACTAAATATTTGTCGGCCCATCAAAAATGACCTAAGGAACGTTATTCATCGCCTTGCCATGTCCGTTCCTCCTTTTTTGGGGGTTTTGGGTCATGAAACTTGAAAAGCAAGGTTCCCACATTTTCGTGCCCGAACTCGGATCGCCTAAATTTTGTCAGCCCATCAAAAGCGATCTGAGTAATATTAGTCATCGCCTTGCCATGACCATTCCTCCTTTTTTAGCATGTTAGGGACATAAAACTAAAATTGCGCTCGATTCCCAGATTTTCGTGCGCTACAGCCCACGTCACCGGCGTGAGACCAGGCACCCACATTTGGATCGCCTAAAGTTTTGTAGGCCAAGAAAAAATGACCTAAGGATCATTAGTCATAGCCTCGCCATGACCGCTCCTCCTTTTTTTCTTGTGTTTTTGGGCCATAATGTTACATCCCGCATTTTCGTATGTGTTACATCTCGCATTT
Source organism: Nicotiana undulata (assembly GCA_005239495.1). Lineage (NCBI taxonomy): Eukaryota > Viridiplantae > Streptophyta > Magnoliopsida > Solanales > Solanaceae > Nicotiana > Nicotiana undulata. The sequence continues at coordinate 106,494 of ML244879.1, read as the reverse complement.
TTCGTACGCTAAAAGTTTCTCCTTCAGTTAATACGCAGACAGGGGGTGAGATTATCTTGAGGTTAATATATTTCCTCTAATTATAACAAGCGATTAATAAGTTTCATGAAGGACAAAGGATATACGAATTAAATAAAACGAGTTTCGTTGAAAGTGGTCAATTTGGGATAAAATACGGGTTGAGCGATAATACCGATAATTATAAACTAGTACCATACAAGGTACCATGTGACCACGGTAGTATGATGTATAAAGTATATTAAAAATAAGTAAATTTTTAAGTAAATTGAGATAATTTTTAATCACGCAGGTAATTGGTTAATTATTGGATAACGGGACATTACCTAATACCTAATAAGTGGATAAACACTAAAACTCTCCCTCCACCCCACGTGGTAGCAATCCACTTTTCAAAAAGATGAATCTTAAGTCACCTTTAGTTAGGTGGAAAGATACTACAACAACACTTGAATTGGTAGCTTAGGAGATAGGTCTTGTATACACATTACTACCATAACATCCAAAATCATTATTTTAGTCCATTCCTACCATTAGAACATTAAGAACCTTTACAATATAAAGACATAGCATTCTGCAAATCCAAAAAAGAACCAAAAGTTATTTTTTACAAAAGCAAGAAACATATCTTTCCTAGTTCAGTATTACAAGGACAGAAGCTAAAGTTGTCTTGTTCCATCATTTGGACAAAAGAACCAAACATTCTTAATTCAAAAGCAAGAAACATATATCTTTCCTAGTTCAATAATACAAGGACAGAAGCTAAAGTCCATCCAGTTTTTGCGGTTCTAAATTCAATCCACGAAGGTTTCTACCGAAAATTGTTAGAACCGTAGCAACGTAAAATTTTGCGGTTCTATAGGAGTACGGTGCAATCTTCTCCAAAAGTATTATACGAAGTTTTCCCTACTCCAGGTATGTTAAAGCTAAGCTTTTTCTTCATTTTAGCATGATCTCGTAATTGCACAAGTTTGATAATGAAGCATAGAGAAAAATTCATATCCCGAAATTTACATATATTTTGCTAGTCTTGCAAGTTACAATATCCCCTTTATCGGAATTTCATATTCATTTGAGTATTTTATTCTTCAAGTCAAGAGTGCAGAGGGTTTATATATACAGTATTAAAGTATTTTCATTACCATCGAGCTATAATTGATGGGCAGGCCCCTATTGGGCAACCTCTGATCAGATTGTAAGTTATATACCGATCCTACTGTGACCGAGCGCCTATGAGCGAGCCTCGTTGGTCGAGATACAGAGCCTAGAATGGCCGAGCGCCTATGATCGAGCCTACTACGACAAAGCAGTTATATATATATATATATATATATATATATATATATATATATATATACCGAGCCTTATAGGGCCGAACATCTATTTTACTTACTATATTGAGATAGTTGAGTTAGTATCAGCAGGTAAGCATATCTTCAGAATATCTTTGACTTCCAGTTGATTTCAGTTATTATATTATCAGTTCAGTTCAGCTTCCAGTACATTGCCTTACATACTCGGTACATTATTTCGTACTGACGTCCCTTTTTTGGGGGCACTGTATTTCGTGCGTGCAGGTTTAGACAGACAGACGGGTAGACCTCCTTATTAAGTGTTTCCCGAGTTCAGCTTGATCGGTAAGCTCCATGCCTTTCGGAGTTGCCGGGTCTAGATCCTCATATACCTCTTGTATATATATGTATATATGTTATGAGTAATTCATGGAGCTATTCCGATCACAGAATATCCATTAGTAGAGGCTTGTAGACATATCTTGTCAGTTAGTGCCGTATGTTGGGCTTGCAGGACTTGTATAAATATTTGGTTTGTCAGTTGTAAATATTATGACGGCCTTGTCGGCCAGTTTTATATTGACATTTAGTCATCATTCGCAGTTGTCTTGTAACATGTCCCATGGCCAAAGTATGACATCATATTGCAGGGTACCTTAGTTGCAAGTTGATACACAAGAATAGGTGAGGCACCAGGTGCCGGTCTCGCCCCCAGGTTCGGAGCGTGACAAAAGTGGTATCAGAGCAGTTCTGTCCTAGGGAGTCTATAAGTCGTGTCTAGTAGAGTCTTGTTTATGGATTTGTCGTGCACCACACTTATAAGCAGGAGGCTACAGGGCATTTAAGACTATCACTCTTTCTTCTTACTCTAGATCGTGTGGTAGAGCTCACTTATAAGAATTCAAATTCCGAACTTCTATTTTATACGTAATAAGACGATGTCTACATTCGGAAAGACGATCGATAAGAGATATAGCTGTGGAAGAGTTGAGTTAGAGGAACTCGATTTAGCATCTTGCTTATGATGAGTAAATGAGAGGTCTTCAGCAGATCATGCGTGCACTAAAAGGTGTACGGTTCCTGATAAGGAGCTTTTAGGAAAGAATTCTTATACACTCTTACGGTATAAAGGAATAACGTGAATCGAAAGTTAGATACGAGTTGCAACAAGTAAAATAAGTAAGGTGAAGAAGGGTACCAGGAACCCAGTTAATACATATTATCATTATTTATCATTCAGGAAGAGAGACATAAGCATTTTGACTTACCTTCAACAGTAACAGAGGTATAATTGGCCACATCGATCTCAGTCATGCCCTATAGAAGCTAACGAATATGGTTAAAGAGAAGGACATGATAGCAGGATCTGGCTAGGGTTGTAGTAAACCAAAATGATGAATGGATGGTTTGCATTAATCAACATTTTCGAAGGATATTACAAAGGTGCTAATGGATCTCCTTGTGAGATACCTAGATGGTGCACTCTAAAATAGTACATCTAGATATGAGTACTACAAATGTAGGCACAGAAGGAAAAGTTAGACCCCAGAGTAATAGAAACCAGTATGGATTGTTGAGTAAGATAAACTAAACAAGAATTAGAGACTGAGGGATTTGATAATAGCCGGCATCATGAAAATTTCAGATTTCGTTCCGGCGATAGTAGAATGGAAAATAGAAATCATGAGAAATTCAGAAAAAGGTCATTCAGGAAGACGCTTCCCTATAGCAAGCAATGTGAGAAAAGTTAAGCTTAAGGGATTGTATGTGCCAGTTGCGCTAAGTGTCACCATCGTGAGTAAGGGAATTTGTTATCCTTGGTATAGAAGGACTGCCGAAAGGCGAGTAAGGATCACTAATGTTGTGAAACGACGCCAAAGATGAAGAGGTAAAACATCTATAGGTAGATTCTCGTGGCTTCATCTCTTAGTACACCCTTAAAGGGGGGAATATGGGGTGATGTGGCATTAAGTCAGAATTAAGTGGTTCTAGTGGCTATGGAATGGTAAAGGAAGAATGCGATAAAAAAATCAAAAAAGAATGAGATGGCACTTATCCAAATCCTACAGATACGCTACGATTCCGGAATATTGTGCAAGCACGACGTCAAGGAGAGGAATTAAAGGTTCCTGTCCGAGTTGTTATTAATAAATAAGAAGCCAGTGCGAGGCGTAGGTTAAGACAAAGAAAATAACCCACGAAAGATTACGTGGAATATTGATATGAGAATGGGCCAGCGAGTAGTTAATATTGATTAGGAAGAGCCCAGTTATGGCTAAACAGGACGTTACAGACGAGTCAGCAGATCGTGTAAGATAAACATAGTAAAACTCAACATGGAGAATTCAGCCTCACAGTAATGTCATTATAATACTTGAGATATATTCAAATAGGAGTCGGGGTAGTTAAAGGTACCGTATGAGTGTTACGGGGATCAAAGAAAGTGCCGCTGGGAAGACAGTCAAAATATCAGTTCTGAAGCAACCCTATAAGCACAAGGGCACGAAGGTTAGCAACTACAGATGATTATAGGCAAGGAAGGACATCAAAAAGGGTCCGTAATAAGCTCACAACTTTACGAGAGTCAAGGGTTCTCCCTAAGTACTACAACGAAAAGCTAGCTGAGGAAATAAAGAAGAAGTCTTCAACCTATGACAACGACCTAAAGAGGAAATGGTCATGTAACAACAGTCTCACAACAACATTGTAAGCACTCCAAAGGAGAGTGGCACCTACCATGGCTAATGAACGGGAAGTAAAATTAAAAGTGATAATCGAGATCATATGAGTTGTACAAAAACTCTAGCATGTGTGGGCACTAAGATAAGCTAAGTATGGATGCAACAAGGGTGCAGAAAGACCTAGAAAAGTAATAGCATATATTGAAATAAAGCTAAGAGGGAATAAAAGAAATTATCTGATCAATGATCCAGAGTTGGTTACGTTATGAAAAGGGTTTAGAGTTTTATACATGCAGCATATAAAACCGTAGAAGATTCTGGTATACGTTAAAAGAAAAAATTGAGCCAAGGTCATAAACTAAGGATTAAATTCTTAAGGGATTGTATCGTGCATATTCCTCAGCGCCCATGAGAGGCTAAATAGAATAACTAATACCATCAACCACAGATCGGGAGATAACTTAAGCCGATATAAAGGCCGATCACAAGAAGGAGGGAACTAAAGAGTTACATCAACAAAGTAAATTAGGAATTTGTTTATTGAACCTAGAAAATTATGGACATAGTGATTGAGAACATTACAAGATCACTCTTGATATCAGAGGTACACGACAGATAGTACAACAACCATATTCTATAATGGCTCTACGATAAAGCCAGTTAGAAGAGTACCGGCCTTATTGGATGTCAGTATGAAGCCCCCACCGGATTGTGTATGCACCAAAGGTACACGTGTTTTAGTAAGAGCTTCAAATGGTGGCTGTGATTTATACCTATGTGGGAGGGAGGTTATGAAAGAAATATAAGAATGTGAGGTGATACTTTAAAGTAAGTAAGGTAAAAGGAAACAACGTACAGAATACTCAAGTATGGAGGGATGAGAGTGGTCCATACTTTAAATAAAAGACTAGAAGCGCTGGGATTCAGTATCCAAGAATGATAGCGGTGTCTTCAGTGGTATATCTTCCAGCCTATGATTTCTAGGTACTGAGAGGTCTAGTAAAGAAGAGTTAGAGATGTAATATAAATAGATATATGTAGTTCGCAAGCTAAAGTATGGTAAAGCGACAAGGTTTTAGGAAGACAAGAGTAAGGATAAGAAATGGACAAGTGAGAAGGTGACGAGAATGAATAAGTCCTCAGGATTAAGCCCACAAAAACAAGAAGAGTTGATGGTTTGTCTAAGTTATACAAAGCTCAGTATAGCCTAAATGAACTCAAATGAGTCTAAGACTAATGGCATGCAACCCTGGGGGTAGAGTGAAGGTGTAATTATGATAGAGAAAGAATGACGTTTGGGCCTTCAATTAAGTAATGATTTCATGAATTATAGGGGATTAAAATACCCACGTAAGGTAAATCACACTGGGATGCTATGAAATACGATTATGGAAGTATGGTATCGTATCACCAGGTGGATCAAGACAATCACTTCAAATGTTCCCCGATGAAACGTGAGCCCTAGAGACAGTGTTACATAAGAGATCAAGTTACCAGTGATAGATGATACATCTACATTAAGGTGAATCGACAAAGGATGGGCAAAAGTCACAAAGTATGAGGTGATATTAGGCTTCCATTCTTAAGATGAGGCCTAGGAATAGGCTAAAAGCTGGAGGAAAAAGGAGAGAAGAGATGCATAAGCGCTACAAGGTCAGAGTCGTACATGATGCATGATAGAAGGTAGCAACATCTACGAGACTTGACGGATTTCGACCATAAGTTGTGGTGTGAGAAAGAGGCCTAAAGGGGGGAATGCCCTGGCCTTTGGATTTAATCACAGAACAGTTACCTAGATGGCAAAGAGAGTACTAAAGTATCCGGAAGATGTAGGCTATGAAAAGGATAAGAGCACTAGTCAACATTCGAGGACGAATGTTCCAAATGGGGGAATAATGTTACATCCCGCATTTTCGTATGTGTTACATCTCGCATTTTTCGTACGCTAAAAGTTTCATCTTCAGTTAATTGACGCAGACTAGGGTGAAATTAACTTGAGGTTAACATATTTACGCTATTTATAACAAGCGATAAATAAGTGTCATGAAGGAAAAAGGATATACGAATTAAAGAAAATGAGTTTTGTTGAAAGTGGCCAATTTTTGATAAAATACGGGTCGAGCGAAAATACCCGATAATTATAAACTAGTACCATACAAGGTACCATGTGAGCACAGAAAAATACGTAGAATTTTAAGTAAGTTGAGACAATTTTTAATTATGCGGATAATTGGTTAATTACCGGGTAACGGGACATTACCTAATTACCTAACAAGTGGATAAGAACTAAAAATCTCCCCCACCCCACAGAAAGCCACCTTACAAAAAGATGACTCTTAAGTCACCTTTAATTAGGTGGCAAGATACCACAACAACATTTGAATTGGTAGCTTAGGAGATAGGTCTTGTATACACATTACTACAATAACACCCAAAATCGTTATTTTAGTTCATTCCTACCATTAGAACATTAACAACCTTTACAATCTAAAGACATAGCATTCTGCAAATCCAAAAAAGAACCAAACGTTTTTTTTTTACAAAAACAAGAAACATATCTTTCCTAGTTCAATATTACTAGGACAGAAGCTAAAGTTGTCTTGTTCCATCATTTGGACAAAAATAACCAAACATTCTTAATTCAAAAGCAAGAAACATATATCTTTCCTAGTTCAATACTACAACAACAGAAGCTAAAGTCCATCCAGTTTTTGCGGTTCTAAATTCAATCCACGAAGGTTTCTACCGAGAATTATTAGAATCGTAGCAACGTAAAATTTTGCGGTTCTATAGGAGTACAATGCAATCTTCTCCAAAAGTATTATACGGAGTTTTTCCTACTCCAGGTATGTTAAGACTAAGATTTTCCTTCATTTTAGAATGATCTTGTAATTGCACAAGTTTGATAACGAGGCATAAAGAAAAATCTATATCCCGGAATTTACATATATTTTGCTACTCTTGCATGTTACAATATTCCCTTTATCAGGTCTTCATATTCATTTGAGTATTTCATTCTTCCAGTCAAGAGTGTAGAGGGTTTATATATATAATATTAAAGTATTTTCATTACCATTGAACTATAATTGATGGGCGGGCCCCTATTAGACAACCTCTGATCAGATGGTAAGTTATATACCGATCCTACTATGGCCGAGAGCCTATGAGCGAGCCCAGTTGGTAGAGATACAAAGCCTAGTGTGGCCGAGCGCCTATGAGCGAGCCTATTAGGACAGAGCAGTTATATATATATATATACACCGAGCCTTATAAGGTCGTACAACTATTTTAATTACTATATTGAGAGAGTTGAGTCAGTGTCAGCAGGTAAACATATCTTCAGAATATCTTTGACTTCCAGTTGCTTTCAGTTATTATATTATCAGTTCAGTTCAGCTTCTAGTACATTGCCTTACATACTCGGTACATTATTTCGTACTGACGTCCCTTTTCTAGGGGCGTTGCATTTCATGCGTGCAGGTTCAGACAGACAGACGGGTATACCTCCTCGTTAAGTGTTGCCCGAGTTCAGCTTGATCGGTAAGCTCCATGCCTTTCGGAGTTTCCAGGTCTAGAGCCTCATGTACCTCTTATATATATATGTATATATGTTATGAGTAGTTCAGGGAGCTATTCCGATCACAAAATATTCATTAGTAGAGGCTTGTAGACATATCCTATCAGTTAGTGCCGTATGTTGGGCTTGCAGGCCTTATATGAATATTTGGCTGGTTTGTTAGTTGTAAATATTATGACGGCCTTGTCGGCCAGTTTCATTTAGTCTGCATCCGCAGTTGTCTTGCAACATGGCCCATGGCCAAAGTATAACATCATATGTGCAGAGTCCCTTAGTTGCAAGTTGGTACGCAAGAATAGGTGAGGCACCAGTTTCCGGTCTCGCCCCCAGGTTTGGGGCGTAACACTAGAATTCTGCCCAATTCCGACAATTTCGTGTTCTATAGCCCTCGCCACCGGCGTGGGCATGAGCGTCCGGACCCAAATCGCCTAAAATTTAACCAGTACCTAAAAAATGACCTTAGGAACAATATTCATCGTCTCGCCATGACCGTTCCTCTGTTTTGGCGTTTTAGGGCCATAAAATTGAAATTCCACCTGATTTCTCGATTTTCATGTGCTATAGCCCACGCTAGCGGTGTGGGCCCGGGATACCAAACCCAGATTGCATAAAAAAAATTGTGGACCATAAAATATGACCCGAGAAACATTAGTCATCGCCTCGCATTTCTCCCTTTTTGGTGTTGTAAGGCCACCAAATTGAAATTCCGCCCAATTCACACATTTTCGTGTGCTAAAGTCCATGCCTTCGACGTGCGACCAAGTGTTGATACCCAATTTTTCCAAAAATAGTTTTAAAATTACATATATGTCTTCAATATCATGCATAAGCATCAATTGGTATTTTTTCACAATTTTTACATTTTTTATTAATTTGCCCAGTATTTTATTTCTAATAAATAATTACCAGAATTGCATCACAAATGATTTCAAAAATATTTCCTGATTTAATTTACTATTTATGGTCTTATTAAGTCCCAATTATTTTATAAATAGCCAAATTGGCACCTTTTGGCTGTAATTGCAATAACTTTGCAATTGTAATCCATGCTACAATTTTTGTATTATTTTTCCAGAAATTAGTCCATTGTACTTTTAAATACTAAATAACTATTTGTAAAACATTTCTATGCATGAAATTCATTTTTATAATTAGTAATTATTTTATAAATTATTTTAATTAATTTATTTGGAGTACTTAACAAATAGCCTTCTTAATTTCAAATTCAGCCTAATTAACCAGCCCAAATACCCTTTAAAACCAACCCAAAAGACCCTAGACCCAAACCCTTACCTACCCGATCCAATTCTGGTTTAATCCTGGTCGTTGATCATTTTGATCAACGGCCCAGATCCCATGATCAACGGCCCAGATCCCTCCTATCATAATTAAACCTAAAACTATCCCCCCAAACCTTTCATTCTCTCCTCTCACCCGCCGTCACCCCTTCCCCTTCTCTCTCATTTCTCTCTAATCCTAACCCTAACTCTCCCTCGTCGTCACTCGTCTGCCGCCGTTCATGGTGGTTTATCACCATCCCAGGCCTCTAATGGCCTCTCCTATGATGGGTACCTTCGTCTCTAAGATCGAACTTATTTTCACATGCTTTTTATGAAAGTCTTCTGATTTTCGAGTGGCTTTCCATGTTCCTTAACTAGGGTTTCTTGAAAATCTTTTTCTTCGAAATATTTTCTGATTTTCGAACGTTTAATCTCCTATTCTTATGAGTTTTGACCGATTATGTTGATTTTTCCTCAACCCTAACTAGTTCATGATAAAACCTCAATTTTTTGACATTTTTGTTTGGATTCTGAGTTTGTCCGTGTTACTTGCTACATGATTTTGTTCTGTGCTTTGATTTGCATGATTCCTCCTTCATTTAATTTGAATGTCTTGTGATTTTACCCTAATGTGCCTCTATTAAGGTTTCTGGTTCGATTTCTCTACTGATTCTATTTGTCTATATTCAGTCTATTTGTCTATTTATGGAACCCCATATTTCCCTCTTCAAATCAGTTTTATTTGTTTGAATTCTGATTCACTGATTTGCCTTGTTAAAACCTATGTGTAGATTTCTTGATTATTTCCTCTATATGCAACCTTATTTAGTTTTCTTACCTTATTTGATTGACCATGCTATTTACTGATTCTTCACTAATCATATCCTTAACTAAACTCCGTTTATTTACCCCTAATTTCCTACTATGTACCTAAGTCTTAACTGATTTCTTTCCTTAAATATATGTCCTGCTCTTTACTGTTGATTGATTACCCCTTAATTAGGGAAAACCTTACTGATTTTATGCATGATTGATTCTGTAAATTTTTTTAATTGCTGAATAACTGATTTCCTTACCTTATTCTATTAACTCTCAACTACTAAATATACTCTCCTCTATTCTCACTTCTAGACACGAACATCAAGTTCAAAAACTCTCTTACACTTAAAATCTCTCTTTGTTCTTCTCGCTACTTGCACTAAACTAGCCGGCTGTAAGCCAAGGCTAGCTATTGCACAATACCTGCTCTATATTCTGTGTTCTTCTCTCCTTAAATGGTATGTCCTGATTCAATTTAGAAGCCAAAAACTCTATGTGTTTCATTACTGTTTTAATTCATTCCAATCCTGTTCACTATCTTGTTTGCCAAATATGTACTAGCATGCCTAAAACTACATTGCTTCACTACTATTTCGCCTAAGCATGGCTGAATCCTGTTTTGATTAATATGTGATTAGCAAGTTTAATTTATAATAACCTACCTACTGCTTTATCTAGCTTGTTTCAATCTGTCAGCATGTTTAAACTCCGAATACTTGTGATGTTTGCCTAGTTTGTTCACTTAGTTTCTTGCTTAATCTGCTTTGCTAGGTTGTCTGATATTACAAAGTAATTCTAGCTATGTGTTCTAACTTATCCAATATTAATATGTTGTCCACATGGTTGTTCTGTGATCCTTGATCTATGTCTCTATCACCTATTTTAGAACTAACTCCCTAATCCTTTAAACTCTAGAAAACTTCTGTGCACCCTGTTGTTTATGTGCTGCTACTATACATTGATTCTATGTGTCCCCAATCCCCCACTATCCCTGTGTGAAATTTGTTGTTGAGTGAGGTTGGACCCAATTGTTCTGGGTTGTTGGCTGATTTTTAAAGTATTTTCCTACTGTTATCAAACTACTTTACTATTGAATCAGTTTTTTACTCTTTCAGAAAAACCTCTTTACTTATAGAGTCATTTCAATACTGTTTTCTTGTCAAAATCTTTTCAAAACTATGTCAAGCACTCTTACTTTACTCCGAAGTCCCTAAGTTCTGCCCCTCTAGTGTGTGTACTGCCTTGGGATCCTTTTGAGATTCCTTTGAACTCTGGCACATTGGGGCTGGCCATTCCACACTGCACTTACTCAATCCCTGTTATGAAAAGTCTAGGTGTGAGCACTGCCCAGGATCCTTGAGGTCCTTAGGGAACTCTAACACACCTGGACATGAATTTGGCTATGAAATCCTTGGCACATGTGAATACTGAAGGCTTGGCATTACCATGTGTGCTTTGGGCCTACTTCAGGCTCCCAATAGTTTAATTCTATTCCATTTATGTAATTCATTCAATCATTGGTATGTAATAATTAATTGTAAACAGATATTGGGGTGACTAGTGAAAATGGAGGGTAGTTGTATGGTATTGTGGGTAAAACTGGGTAGAAACCATGTTTCTAGGCTTTGTATTTTGCAAATCTGTATTAGAAGCCATGATCTAGGATTAATGTGTTCATTTGCATGCTAACCATGTCAAACCTGCATTAGATAACCTGTTTAGGCGTTCACGTTTATTACTTCAGTATGCTTTATTATCACTATTACATGCTTTAGCTTTGCTTTAATAATTTCACTTAGAGATTCTGCTACTAGGTTAATAATTTCGCCTTGATAAAATGTCATTCCTGCATGCATTAGATACCATGTTTTTTAGGAACCCTATTTGCATTTGTTTGAACATGCCTACTTCGACTAAAATAAGTAACTGTCCATGCACAGGTATAAAAACAACCCCACACATAGATGTCATGTTGCTGAACATAAACTGGTACAAATCACTCTTTAAAAAATCCGTGACACTTAGAACAACATGTTTGTAGGTTAAACAATTTCTAACTGTTTAAACAACTCCTGTAAATACGATCGCGCACGGTCTCCACGCCTAGGCAAGCCTTAGGTGGTTACTGTCTTTATAAAAACTGGAAACTTCATTTTTGTTATTTATAAACTGCTTAAATCTTATAGGATTCAAAATCAGTAGGCAGACTGGTTAGGATTCCGCCATTGAGTTTTTAAACAGTGTTATGTGCATTGATATTCACCTAGACATCATGTCTTAGGATTTTCTAAAAAATTATCTGAATTTGTGTTTGAGACGTGCTATTTATTGCCTATATACATGTGGAGGTAAACATGATCCTTTTAACTCCTTCTTTATCTAGTTCCTTGTTCTACCTGTTATCTGTTTGTCGCCTAGATTTTTTCCTTTTAAATACCTTAGGGGTTGTCTAGAACTTCCCAGATTTAGAGGTCCTAAACTCCTCTGGGACCACAAGGAAGGGACGGGTAACAAAATGCTTAGAGTTCGTTAAATAAAAACTCGCTTAATAACCACTAAGGGGTGGGGTAATGGGTAGAAAAGGATATGATAACCTGTGCGCTAATGCAACGTGTAGCCCCTCATTGAGGAGTGATTACCGGGCATTGCATGGATGTGATCTTATAGGATAAATAACTTAGGAACCCTTTTACCCCATTTACATATGTTTTCTTAGACTTCTTATCTGTTAAAACCTTACTTATTTTACATATGTGTGCTTAGACTGTCTATTTTGCTACTTGACTAATTCACAAAGTAAGTTTGGCCGAAACCCACCGTTGTGGACTTCGAGGGGTGCCTAACACCTTCCCCTTGAAGTACTTCAATCCCGTACCCAATCTCTGGTTGTATAGTTAGTGTTATAAATGACCCGTAGTAGGTGCCCTAACGCATTCGTTTGGTGGCGACTCTTCAATTCCTTATATCCCTTTCTCCCAAATGGAAACGAGTTGTCCCAATAATGTCAAAAACCCTGACTATCCGCAAGGAGAAGGAAAATAGGGGGGCACGACACCAAGTACCCGAACTCGGATCGCCAAAAGTTTTTCCGTCCCATAAAAAGCAACCTAAGTAAAATTAGTCATCGTCCGATTCCCAGATTTTTGTCTGCTATAGCCCACGCCACCGGCGTTGGATCGGGTGCCTGATCTGGATCGCCTAATATATTTTCGGTCCATAAAATCAACCTAAGGAACATTAGTCATCGCCTTTCCATGACGGTTCCTCCTTTTCGGTGTTTTAGGGCCATAAAACTTGAATTTCGCTTGATTCTTAGATTTTCTTATGCCATAGCCTACCAGCACTGGCGTGCCCCGGGTGCACGGACTCATATCGCCTAGAAATTTTTCTGACCTTTCAAAAATGATCTAATGAATATATCGCCTCACCATGAAATTCTGCCCGATTCTAGATTTCCGTGTGCTATTGCCTACGCCACAGGTATGGACAAGGGGGCCCAGACCTGGCTCGCCGAATATTTTGCCAATCCCTCAAAAATGACCTAAGAAACACTAGTCATCGTCTCTCCATGACCGTTCCTCTTTTTTGGCATTTTTTAGAAGGTAACATATTAGTATATATAATAAATATATATTACACAAAGCAGTGTAGTGATATATAATTACAACGGGAGTTGAATCCTGGGATCTTAAGTCTTAACCTATCATAAGTAATCTAAAATCTCATAAATAGATTCAGCTTCTTGTAAGTACTCCCGTTTACACCAAATATCAAATAGGACTAAACAATTCATCCTCAGCTTCTGAATCGAACTTCTGTTATCTTCAAAACATCTCTGGTTTCTCTCTTTCCAGATTGTCCACCAGATGCAAGCTGGGACAATCTTCCATCTCTCTTAGTGTGCTGAAAGGTTACCATCTTTGTTCCAACAAACTAGGACATCCTGGATTCTCTTTGGCATGTTCCACCTGATTACCCTCAAATTAATGAATATCTTCCATAATTGATATGTCATTCCATAGTGTAAAAAGAGATGATTGATTGTCTCGGCCTCTTCACCACATAAATAACATCTGGAACATAACTGAAAACTGCCTCTTATGCCAATAACCATGTAAAACATGCTACCTTGTATGGGATTTTAACTTTCCATATCATCTTCCAAGGCCAACAAACAATCTGATTGTTTTAAAGGTTAAACTCTTTATATGCTGAGTTCACCAAAAAAATTCCTTGTGCGTTCCTATTCCAAGACATACTATCCACTCTGGTTGATAGCCCCCTGAATTGTTCCAGGGTGTTATAGAACTCTGTTAGCTTGTCCACCTCCCAGTCATTCAATAGTCTTCGGAAGCTAAGATTCCATCTTGTATTGCCTCCATACTTCTCTCACGCATGCTCCCTGTTGCTGATTCACATTGTAAATATCTGGAAAGAGTTGTTTCAATGGCCTTTTCCCTAGCCATTTGTCATCCCAAAAGGATGTTTTCACACCATCTCCAACTTTGAAATTGGACTTGTTGCGACCAAACACACACGCAAGTACACGTGGTCGTCAAGTAATAAAGTAGTGAGTAGAGTATCGTCCCACGAAGACTTATGATTAACTTTTGACAAAATCAACTCAATTAACTTATCAGTTCAAGAAATTTAACACAAGAGATATGATGAATTAATTTGCCACCTAAGAATATCAAGTAATAATTAACTAAAAATCAACCAAAACGAATAGCAATTTCGATTAACAATTAATAGGAGGAATATTCCAGGGTCACGGGCTACTTAACACTCGAGTTATGTTCTTAGCTTAAAATAACTAGTTGAATTATCTGGAGTGTTGATCGACATGTTTTATATTACTTATAAGAATATTTCGAGTTCTTACTCGCCTATTCAAGTTAACTTAATGCCTATATGTCTATGGAATCAAGATTAACAAGAACGCAATTGCACCTCCTGTATTTCAACCAAGCAAGGCAATTAGGTATATATCTATCCTAATTGCGAATCCGTTCCCCGATGCCCGGGTTCAAGAACTTGCTCTATTTAATTCTATATGCAATCTAGAGTTCCCACTTTCGAGTTCAACTCTAGATTCGTTGATGGTCTTTCACAGTTAGCTACTCAGTAAAATAATTATGAACAGAATTAAATAAACAACCCAATATGATAAAGCGAACTTTGTCACTTTAAGCCTTGAACACAACATTCAGGTTTTGCCCATGACCCTAGAATAATAGGGTTCTTAGCCACACATGTTCAAACAATCTCCAAACATTATGTTTTTCGACATACAATCAAGAATTACTGGAAAGGATATAGAAGAATTGATTGAATCCCTTCTCCCAAGTGTTGTTTTCCCAATTTTGCTGCTCCCCAAAAACTGAAATCCCTTTCTTGGGCGGATTTCTTATGCTTATATAGGGTTTAGGGCTTAAAATCCCGTGTTTGCAAATAAAGTCCCTGAGGTTTGCGTGTTTCGCCGCGGTCGCACCGCGGTCGCGCCAGGACCACGACAAGCTAAGTCCCACCGATCTTGAACCCTTTTCTTTGAAACACTCTGTTTGTAGCCACCAATTTTAAAAATAAAATAAGACTTCGCTGGCTCCCAGTTCCCACACTGCTGTAACAATGGTGAGTGATTTGAAGTGACTCTATGGAGAATAGATTGTTTTATGTTCCTGAAAGTTGATATCCACTCTTCAGAGATAAGAAATCTATCAATTCTAGCTGCTATATCATGTCTTCCCCTTTCTTCCTTGTGAACCTTCCTCCTGAAAGTTGAAGATATTCCAATTCCATATCCTCGATAAACTCAGAGAAATCAGACATTCCTCTAGTGAATCCGTTAAAATTCTTCTTCTTAGAAGGGAATCTCACAGTGTTGAAATCCCTACATAACACCCATGGCCCAGTAAAAAGACCCCTGACTGCCCCCAATTCCCACCAAACTTCTTCCCTATCCTTCCTATCATTTGAAGTATAGACACTAGATAAGAGACATGTAAAGTCCTGGTTTTTACCGATGAATTTGCAAGTAGTACAATGAGATCCCAAGCTACTGATCTCTCCCTATCAAATTCTGCTGCCCTACATCATGATTTTTCCCCTTGTCCCACTAGCTTCTCGCTGTGCAAACTTCACCCATCTTTTTTCCTGTAGCTCTTTAACTACACTCCTTACGTCCCCTTCTAATTTGGATTCTTGAAAGAAGAAAAGGTTTGCTCTCCAACTTTCAATCAAGCTCTTGATAATATCCCTCCTTTTCTTACGGTTCAACCCCCTCACGTTCCATGAGACAATGTTCACCTTCATCAGTTCTAAATAAGTGTGATACCTCCCTTGCTTAGTGTGCCATTTATTTTAAAATTTCTACTAATGTCCAAACTCTTCAATTCTTTTGAAGTTTTCTTCTTAGGCGTGTCCGGTAAAAAAGAGATAGATCCTTCCCTGTTTATTTGCCTTTTTCAATCAATTTTCATAAATAATTCGAGTGCTTCCTTCTCACATCCTTTCAAATCCAACCCAAACTCCTTGCGTAATCTAATGATGTTTTGATGTACCCAAATCTACATGTTACCCTCTTTTTAATTCTCAGTTGCTCTAATACAATCAACTGAAATAATAGACATAGGCTCTTCATCCTTTGATAAATCACTTTGAAATTCCCCATTGTCTCTCTCTCCTACTTCTATCTTTGTTTCTATCAGTGTTATTGCTTTACGAAGTATCGGTGTTTGGGTCTCCTGTGGTGGAAGAGATTCATTAGCCTTAATCTCCTCATTTAAAATATCTATCTTGGACTCTGCAGAGATCTCATTAATAGATTCTGAGATTTATTGGGCTAATATATCCGGGCCCAAAGATTTTGTGATATTGTTATGGACCAAATCCTCAATACATATCAAGTGGGTAGCCTTCTCACGTGTATGGTCACGTGATTTATTAAAGGATTCAAAACCTTTTGAATAACCCACGTTCCCTAACACCTTTTCAGTATCTTGAGCCCCTCCCTTGCCAGTTGTATTATTCTTTGAAACCCAGCGGTCCATGCTTAACATTATACTCCACTCGTGCCTATACAAATCCTATAGTACGCTTGATGAGTGGTTGCGCTCTTCCAATTTATATCACCCCCTAAATTCGGAAAGGCTTATTTGCAGTAAAATCAGTCGATCAGCGGTGCAGTCGATGGTTTCGTGCCTTTCCCCCTCGAGTTGTCCGCTCGAGGGTACCGGTCCAGACCCCCATAGAAACCTTACTCTTGTTATATTGTGCATGCATCATGGTCAAACCTAGATGGGTTAATGTGTTGTCCGCACAATAACCCTTTAAGACAAGTCTTATCCAAAAAGTCCACTGGGGTTTTCATAATCCCAACGGACATAATCATGTTCTGTGCATTAATTTTTGGAGAACTAAATGCCAATTTTCTAATCATAAGTGTATAAATAGTCGAGTCTGGTGGGGGGAAAAGGGCCTAATCATTTTGTCTTGCAGGAAAAGAGGCACGAAGTCCCCAGATTCGGTATGGTCAGCAATATCCCACCAATGCTCTTAGACTGGTGGGAAGACCTTCCTTCAAGTGATAAGAAACACGTGAAGAAGAAGCTGGGTAATTTATCATCTCTTCTGGATATCCAACTGAACAATATGCTGATTGAGGCCACTACTTTGTTGTGGGATAGTGAAAGAGCTGTATTCCGCTTTGGGAATATTGAAATGACGCCGTTTTTAGAATAGATAGGAGGACTAGTTGGACTAGCTTAGGAGAGCTATGGGTTGTTTGTGCCTGAGAACCGTACGGGCAAAGGGTTTTCGAAAATGATGTTGAACTGGAGTGTCTGAAACAATCCTACATACCCTTCGAATACTTATATGAAAGATACGGTCACAACAAATCATACCGTACCTATCATGACGAGTTTGCCATCACATCCTTGGGTCACATCCACTGCAGGGTATTCGTTTTTACTATGTGCTTTATGGGGTTGATAGTGTTCCCGACAAAGAGGGAAAGGATTCATACCCGATTAGACATAGTAGCCAGGGCCTTGATGGAAGGGATCGACGGGCAAACCTGCAGCATTGTCCCTATGATCATAGCTGACATTTACCGAGCCTTGGAGCGTTGTCAAAGAGTGGTTAAACATTTTAAGGGTTGTAAAATGTTGTTGCAGTTGTGGCTCTTAGAACATCTTCAAAGGGGCCAATATCACCAAGAACTTCCGCGAAGGGCTTGGAATGACCACATTGCTTTCCATCACCCCAAGCGGATGACCTACATTCCAGACAGATTTGCTCAGCTGAAAACTGCCAAAGAGTGCATGGAATTCTTTGACAATCTGACCGACGAACAAGTGCAATGGATGTTTGAATGGTTCCTAACGGACGAGTTTATCATCAGGTCCAGGGATGCACCACACTTAGTGTTGATTGGGTTAAGAGGCATATATCCTTATGTTCCTATCTAAGTCATGAGGCAGGCGAGCAGGAAACAAGTTGTACCAAGGGTTGCAAAGATGGGTCACTTTAGAGCAGATTTCCAGGACGATGACATCCCTTACAAGTGCCAAGCTCAACACATGTGGCACTACAAAATCATCATGGAAGAAAAACACTATTGAGCTAGACAGATACCATGTTGGATATGCACCTCTCTACCCGTCATGGTTGGAGGACGACTTATATGGGGCAGTGAGACCAGGGATCAGTCGAGGCAATAGAATCATAGATGAAGATGCTGAGGCTCAGGTCAAGTACAACCGACTACGCAAAAGAGTCCATGATTCCGAGAATGAGAACCAGGAAATACATGAAACCAACAAAAGGCTTATTGAGGAATGGAAAGAAATGGCTATCCTTTCCAATAGGAAACTGGAGTATCTGGAGTGAGGTATAGTGGAGTTAGAGGGAAAAGTCATCAAAAGGATCGAGGATTGCAAGAATGCTGAGGGGAATGAAGGAGGACACCTGGCTAGAGCGTACCTGCTGCTGGGACTATGCGAGTTGGGAAATTTGTTCGATGGAATCAAGAATATCGAATCTGGGGAAGGTCCTTCTAGGACCAAATAGGCTAGATTTACTTTGCTTTCATAAATGTAATAAGGCCAAGTTCCATTAGTGACTTATTTCTTATTGTTATTTTAGCATCGTTTTGGGATTAGTCTATTTTATACTAATGAAATGAGGCATTTTGGCATCTAAGTTATCCAAATCAACTTGTCGCTAGGCCTACCTCGAGCACAATGAGGCTACCAAATTAGAACGCATTTATAATTCTGCAATATGTGTTTACATACCGCAAATACTTTTGTCATAATCCTCACTGACTTGGATACCTTTTGTTTTTTGTTTCCCCTTACCCAAAGGTTGGTTCGTGCATTTTGGCATCATCAACGTATCATACAAGATCCAGGGGCCCTCCACCTTCTCCTCCTCCTAGTCCACCTAAAGGCAAAGGCAAAGCGAAGATGGAAGACTTGAATAACATCAGAAAGGAAAACACTACACCAGCTAAACATCTAGAGGCTTTTGACAGTGGGGGTACTCAGGCCCCGAATGATGTTGTGTCGCTACTTGAACAAAGATTATTAAAACTCCAAGGAGAACTTGAACATGTTCGGAACCTAGCAAACTTGTCCTTCTCACTTAGTGTTCCGGACGTCAGCCACCCGAACACTCAAAACCCCGCACCACCTCAGATTACCCCCAACAAACATAATCCTCCTGCAACTCGCCACTATACAACCCCACTACAAAATCAACCCTCCTACCGCAACATCAACAAAACACTTGCCACACTCCACGAAACACACCACCAATCGTTCCCGAACCATAAAATTTCACCAACGATCACCTCTATGCTCAAGCGCCCGGCCACCAGAACAATACCACATACATGGAGACTCTCCCTCACTCCACCCAACCCATCTCTTACATACCGGGATCCAGTGAGAGCTCAAGAAATTGACTAGTCGAGTTCAAGGCGTGGAAGGAGGTAAAGGGATCAAAGGATTGAATTATGAAGATCTCTGTATACAACCTGATGTGGAACTGCCGGAGGGTTACAAACCTCCCAAGTTCGAAATGTTCGACGGTACTGGTGACCCTAGGGTCCATCTGAGGACCTATTGTGACAAATTGGTCGGAGTTGGAAGAGACGAGAAGATCTGGATAAAACTGTTCATGAGGAGCCTTACAGGGGATGCTTTGTCCTGGTACATCAGCCAGGATCCTTAAAAAGTGGTCTAATTGGGGGCGTATGGCGTCGGAATTCATGGATCGATTCAGGTTCAATACGGAAAATGCACCCGACATCTTTGACATCTAAAATCTCAAAAAGAAACCCATTGAAACCTTTCGCGAGTATGCCACTTGTTGAAGGTCGGAAGCGGACAAGGTCAGGCTGGCATTAGACGAAGAGAAAATGAACAAATTCTTCGTCAGGGCACATGACCCACAATATTATGAAAGGCTTATGGTAATTGAAAATCACAAGTTCTCCGACATCATCAAGCTTGGGGAAAGAATTGAAGAAGGTATCAAGAGAGGAATGGTCACTAATTTTAAAGCACTGCAAGCCACAAATAAAACACTGCAGTTGGGGGGCATATCTAAGAAGAAGGATGCAAGAACGGTAATGGTTGCACAGGGGCCCAATCTCCACTAATATATCGTACCTCTCCACTTGCATACCAAGCACCTCCACCTACATATCAGCCAAAACCTCCACCTACATATCAACCATCACCTCCCCCTACATATCAACCCACATCTCCCAGATATTCCCAACCATCCACCGCCTATCACACATACAACTCCCAACCATCTCACTTTCAATCACCTCCAGCCCGTTAAAACTTCCCGAGACCTCGACCAAACTTTGACCGTAGGCCACCCAAACAATATACCGCCATTGCTGAGCCCATTAACCAGCTGTATGAAAGGCTAAAAGCTGCTGGTTATGTCACTGCCATCCCTGCTGTAGCCACAGAGAATCCATCCCAATAGGTCAACCCAAACAAAACTTGTGCATACCATTTCGGCATGAAGAGACATACCATTGATGAATTTTTCTCTTTGAAGGATAAAATCGAGTCATTGATTGACAATAAAATCATCCAAGCAAAGGAGGCTACTCCCAATGTCCGCAATAACCCCCTACCAGAACACATGGGTGGGGGCATCAATGTGATAGAATTAGATGAAGAATGGGACCCAGAGGGGTCGATCGGGTTAATCAAAGAAGGTGATGATCCCAAGAAGGCAGCAATTACATTTAATCCCATTATAGTACATATACAGCCGTCAAGAGAGGCTGAGGCAACCACATCAGTCCCCTACGAGTTTGAAGTAGCACCCCTTTCAGACACTCCTGTGCCATTTGAGGTTGAAGTAGTGCCACCTACCACGACACCTATTCCATTTGAAGTAAGGGTAGCCACACCAATTACAGTGACGCATCCACCACATCGCCTTTAGATAATAAGGATGTGCCCTGGGATTACGTAGTTGAAGCTAGAAGGAAAGGTAAAATCAAGATAGAAGAAGCTGGTGCTGCACAGGGATTGACTAGGATCGGAAGGGTCTACACACCTGAGCACTTGGGAGAATCCAGCAAGCAGGTTTCTAACAGGCCTCCCGTTATTGAAACATGCCCGGATGACCTCTGGAGGAAGGTGCAAGCCAGGGAGTACTCAGTCATAGATCATCTGAACAAGACTCCGGCCTAGATATCTATATTATCATTACTGCAGAATTGGAAAGCACATAGGAGCGCGCTGATGAAAGTGTTGAATGAAGCTTATGTTCCTGATAACATCACAAGCGGAGAAATGGCTAACATGGTGGGGAAGGTATTGGAAAGCCACACGATTAGTTTCTACGAGGACGAATTACCACCTGAAGGTTTGAGTAACAACAGGGCACTGCACATTACTGTGCAATGTGAAGATTACTTCATTAACAGGGTTCTGATTGATGGAGGGTCCAGCCTTAACATTTTCCCATTGACAACACTAAAGAGGTTGGGCAAGGTACTGTATGAAATACGAGAGGGATCCATGATTGTGAAGTCTTTCGACGGGTCTCATAGGTCCACCATTGGAGAGATCAATATATGTCTACAAATGGGACCTACATGGTTTCAGGTTGAGTTTCAGGTGTAAGATATATCCGCATCCTACAATATGCTATTAGGACGACCATGGATACATGCCGCCAAGGCTGTGGAATCGACTTTGCATTAGGCGGTAAAATTCGAATGGAACCATCAGGAGGTAATCATCCATGGAGATGGGAGCAACCCCATCTACAATCGCCAGACTATCCCGATAGTTGAATGCAAAAGAAGGCTGGGTGGAGAAACTTACCATCACATCGAGCGGGTCAACGCTATCGATAAAGATAAATGGTGGGATAGCAAGATAGCCAGCATATTGAATTGGAGTAGATATGAACCTGGAAAGGGCCTCGACAAGAATCTTCAGGGTATTTCCAAGACGATACAGCTGAAACGTCACGACACTACTTTTGACCTAGGATATAAGTACACTTGGCAAGAATACAGAAGTTGGTCGCCACCCTGGCACGGTCCTTACTATCCATTGGAGCAGCCCATACCGCACTTGGAATAGACTTTCCAACAAGCCGATATCATATGGGGATCAGAAGAAGAGGAAGCATTAGCAACCTTAAGGAACTTATTCTTGGAGGACAAAGATATGGACTGTTGTGTCATTATTGAGGAGGAGGAGGAGGAAGGCCCTACCATCCAAGCTGTGAGCAAAGGATAATTCCTCAGAAACTAGACTGCCAGACCGTCCAGGTCACGACGAGTCTCGGGGTAGCAAGGCTGAACAAGCACTGTTTATTTTGTTTACTAATGATTTACTTTTTTCACTTCTGTTTTAAATAAAATCTCCAGTGTTTCAAAAACGTTTGTTTAAATTATTGAAAATCGCTTTTATGTTTCAACGAATCAATAATCATTATTATCGTTTTCTCTCATACTTTTACCTATACATCATTACTATTTCCTGTCTTGATGAATCAATGACTGTGACATGCAATGAGACAACGCAATAAAAGGACAATGATTCAGATGAAGAAGATGTCATACCTGAGGAAATTATCAGAGAAGTAGAGGACTTTGAGAACAAGCCTAAGTTTAATCTGGACGAAACTGAGGTAATCAACTTGGGAGATTTAGAGACTGTTAAAGAAACTCGCATTAGTATCCACTTGTCACCGTCAGAAAAGGAATATGAGGACATATTTGCATGGTCATACGATGATATGACCGGACTAAGTACATCTATCGTGGCTCACAAGTAGCCCACCAATCCAATGTGCCCGCCAGTAAAGAAGAAGCTCCGGAAATTTAAGCCTGATATGAGTTTGAAAATCAAGGAGGAGGTCAACAAATAAACGCTAAGGTCCTCAGGGTGGTTGAATACCCAACTTGGCTAGCCAACATCGTGCTAGTACCGAAGAAGGATGGAAAGGTCAAGGTTTGCATCGATTACCGGGATATCAACTGATCCAGTCCAAAGGATTATTTCCCGCTCCCAAACATACACATCTTAATCGACAACTGTGCCAAGCATGAACTCCAGTCATTTGTGGATTGTTTTGCCGGTTACCATCAGATTTGGATGGACGAAGAAGACGCTGAATAGACGGCTTTCATACGCCATGGGGAGTATATCGTTCCAAGATGATGCCATTTTTCCTAAAGAATGTTGGGGCCACCTACATGAGGGCCATGACTACCATCTTCCATGACATGATACATAAGGAGATCGAGGTGTATGTGGACGACGTCATTATCAAGTCCAAGAAGGCCACAGATCATATAGAAGACTTAAGAAAGTTCTTCAACAGATTGCGGAAATACCACTTGAAATTAAATCCCGCAAAATGGCATTCGGAGTCCCTGCCGAAAAGTTGCTAGGGTTCATCGTCAGTCGCCGAGGGATAGAACTAGATCCATCAAAAGTCAAAGCCATACATGAGCTACCACCACCGAAGAGTAAGAAGGATGTAATGAGTTTTCTGGGACGGCTAAATTACATAAGCCGGTTCATAGCCCAGTCCATAGTCATATGTGAACCAATCTTCAAAATGTTAAAGAAAGACGCTGAAACCAAATGGACCATGGATTGTCTAAAGGCCTTCGACAGAATCAAAGAGTACCTATCGATGCCACCAGTCTTGGTCCCTCCAGAACCAGGTAGACCCTTATTACTCTACCTTGCAGTACTAGATGGAGCTTTCGGCTGCGTTCTGGGGCAGCACGACGAGATAGGGAGAAATGAGCTAGCTATCTATTACCTGAGTAAGAAGTTCACTCCATATGAGGCACAATAATCTCTGCTGGAAAATACCTGTTGCGCACAATATATGTTGTATCTTTTTACGCAGGTAACCCGGCAAGCAACTGCTATCCCAGCAGGAGCGATCTCGCTCCAGTTCCTTCGACTATCTCAAACCTGACTTCTTCCGTAAAACTATTCTTTCATCTACCCCAAGACATTGCGTCCATTCTTGCGATGACTTCATCGGTATATTTCGCCGATGAATCCAGAACTACACACAGCCTGATTCATGTAGAACGAGGGATATGTAGGCAGCTCAGAAGCCGTAGTGCGACCTAAATCTCTCAAATCGTCTCGTTCGGTCAAAATTGGCCATCATATCTTTACCCGACAACTCTTTCATCCTTTCCGGGTAAAGAGGGGCAGCTGTTGATACCCAATTTTTCCAAAACTCGTTTTAAAATTACATATATGTCTTCAAAATAATGCATTAGCATCAATTAGTATTTTTCCATAATTTTTACATTTTTAATTAATTTTCCCAGTAATTTATTTCTAATAAATAATTATCAGAATTGCATCACAAATGATTTCAAAACATTTCCTGATTTAATTTACTATTTATGGTCCTATTAAATCCAAATTATTTCATAAATAGCCAAATTGACACCTTTTGGCTATAATTGCAATAACTTTGCAATTGTAGCCCATGCGTGCAATTTTTGTATTATTTTACCAGAAATTAGTCCTTTGTACTTTAAATACTAAATAACTATTTGTAAAACATTTCTATGCATGAAATTTATTTTTATAATTAGTAATTATTTTAGTTAATTTATTTGGGGTATTTAACAAGTAGCCTTCTTAATTTCAATTTCAGCTTAATTAACCAGCCCAAATACCCTTTAAAACCAGCCCAAAAGACCCTAGGTCCAAACCCTTACCTACCCGACCCAATTCTGGTTTAATCTTGGTCGTTGATCACTTTGATCAACAGTCCAGATCCCTCCTACCATAATTAAACCTAAAACTACCCCCCCCCCCCCCCCCCCCAAACCTTTCATTCTCCCCTCTTACCCGCCGTCACCCCTTCCCCTTCTCTCTCAGATGCTCTCTAATCCTAACCCTAACTCTCCCTCATCGTCACTAATCTGCCGTCGTTCATGTGGTTTCTCACCACCCCAGGCCATTAATGGCCTCTCCTATGCTGGGTACCCCTGTCTCTAAGGTCCTCAAGGGACCAGGGTTAGTCCGCTTACGCCTTTGGCTCCTTCTTGCCTGTTTCAGGCCATTCATGTTCGATTTCGAGTAAGATCTTGTTATTTCTCCTTAAACCTATGGATTTCTAATCCTATGTCCTCATCTCTTTGTTATTTTATAAAAAATCCCTAATTTCGTCCTTTGAACTTCTCAGATCTGTACAGATCTGAGATGGATCGAACTTATTTTCACATGCTTTTTATGAAAGTCTTCTGATTATCGAGTGGCTTTCCTTTTTCCTAAACTAGGGTTTCCTGAAAATCTTTTTCTACGAAATGTTTTCTGATTTTCGAACGTTTGATCTCCTGTTCTTATGATCGATTATGTTGAGTTTGCCTCAACCCTAACTAGTTCATGATAAAACCTCAATTTTTTGACATTTTTGTTTGGATTCTGAGTTTGTCCGTGTTACTTGCTACATGATTTTGTTTTGTGCTTTGATTTGAATGATTTCTTCTTCGTTTAATTTGAATGTCTTGTGATTTTACCCTAATGTGCCTCTATTAAGGTTTCTGGTTCGATTTCTCTACTGATTCTATGTGTCTATATTCAGTCTATTTGTCTATTTATGGAAACCCATATTTCCCTCTTCAAATCAGTATTATTTGTTTGAATTCCGATTTACTGATTTGCCCTGTTAAAACCTATGTGTAGATTTCTTGATTATTTCCTTTATATGCAACCTTATTTAGTTTTCTTACCTTATTTGATTGAAAGTGTTATTTACTGATTCTTCACTAACCATTTCCTTAATTAAACTACATTTATTTACCCCTAATTTCCTACTCTGTACCTAAGTCTTAACTGATTTCTTTCCTTAAATATATGTCTTGCTCTTTACCGTTGATTGATTACCCCTTAATTAGGGGAGACCTTACTGATTTTATGCATGATTGATTCTGTAAAAAAAATTAATTGCTGAATAACTGATTTCCTTACCTTATTCTATTAACTCTCAACTACTATATATATTTTCCTCTATTCTCACTTCTACACACGAACATCAAGTTCAAAAACTCTCTTACACTTAAAAGCTCTCTCTGTTCTTCTCGCTACTTGCACTGAACTAGCCGGCTGTAAGCCAAGGATAGCTATTGCACAATACCTGCTCTATATTCTGTGTTCTTCTCTCCTTAAGTGGTATGTCCTGATTCAATTTAGAAGCCAAAAACTCTATGTGTTTCATTACTGTTTTAATTCATTCCAATCCTATTTACTATCTTGTTTGCCCAATATGTACTAGCATGCCTAAAACTACATTGCTTCACTACTATTTCACCTAAGCATGACTGAATCCTGTTCTGATTAATCTGTGATTAGCAAGTTTAATTTATTATAACCTACCTACTGTTTTATCTAGCATGTTTCAATTTGTCAGCATGTTTAAACTACGAATACTTGTGATGTTTGCCTAGTTTGTTCACTTAGTTTCTTGCTTAATCTGCTTTGCTAAGTTGTCTGCTATTAAAAAGTAATTCTAGCTATGTGTCCTAACTTATCCAATATTAATATGTTGTCCACATTGATGTTCTATGATCCTTTCTCTATGTCTCTATCACCTATATTAGAACTAACTCCCTAATCCTGTAAACTATGGAAAACTTTTGTGCACCATGTTGTTTATGTGCTGCTACTATACATTGATTCTATGTGTCCCCAATCCCCCATTATCCCTATGTAAAATTTGTTGTTGAGTGAGGTTGGACCCAATTGTTCTGGGTTGTTGGCTGATTTTCAAAGTATTTTCCTACTGTTATCAAATTACTTTACTACTGAATCAATTTTCACTCTTTCAGAAAAACCTCTTTACTTATAGAATCATTTCAATATTGTTTTCTTGTCATAACCTTTTCAAAACTATGTCAAACACTCTCACTTTACTCCTAAGTCCCTAAGTTCTGCCCCTCCAGTGTGTGTACTGCCTTGGGATCCTTTTGAAATTCCTTTGAAATATGGCACACTGGGGTTGGCCATTCCACACTGCACTTACTCAATCCCTGTTATGAAAAGTCTAGGTGTGAGCACTGCTTGGGATCATTGAGGTCCTTAGGGAACTCTGACACACATGGACATGAATTTGGCTATGAAATCCTTGGCATTTGAGACTACTGAAGGCCTGGCATTACCAGGTGTAATTTGGGCCTACTTCAGGCTCCCAGTAGTTTAATTTTATTTCATTTATGTAATCCATTCAATCATTGGTCTGTAATAATTAATTGTAAACATATATTGGGGTGACTAGTGAAAAGGAAGGGTAGTTGTATGGTATTGTGGGTAAAACTAGGTAGAAACTATGTTTCTAGGCTTTATATTTTGCAAATCTGCATTAGAAGCCATGTTCTATGATTAATGTGTTCATTTGCATGCTAAGCATGTCAAAACTGCATTAGATATCCTGTTTAGGCCTTCACGTTTATTACTTCAGTATACTTTATTATCACTATTACATGTTTTAGCTTTGCTTTAATAATTTCACTTAGAGATCCTGCTACTAGGTTAATTATATCACCTTGATAAAATGTCATCCCTGCATGCATTAGATACCATGTTTTTTAGGAACCCTATTTGCATTTGTTTGAACATGCCTACTTCGACTAAAATAAGTAACTGTCCATGAAAAGGTATAAAACAGCCCCACGCATAGATGTCATGTATCTGAACATAAACTGGTACAAATCATTCTTTAAAAAATCCGTTTCACCTAGAACAACATGTTTGTAGGTTAAAAAATTTCTAACTGTTTAAACAACTCCTATAAATATGATCGCGCACGGTCTCCATGCCTAGGCAAGCCTTAGGTTGTTACTGTCTTTATAAAAACTGGAAACTTCATTTTGGTGTTTTATAAACTGCTTAAATCTTACAGGATTCAAAATCAGTAGGCAGACTGATTTGGATTCCGCCATTGAGTTTTGAAACAGTGTTATGTGCATTGATATTCACCTAGACATTGTCTTAGGATTTTCTAAAAATATATCTGAATTTGTGTTTGAGACATGCTGTTTATTTGCCTATATAGTTGTGGAGGTAAACATGAGCATTTTAATTGCTTCTTTATCTAGTTGCTTGTCCTACCTGTTATCTGTTTGTCGCCTAGAATTTTCCCTTTTAAATACCTTAGGGGTTGTCTAGAACTTCCCAGATTTACAGGTCCTAAACTCCTCTAGGACCACAAGGAAGGGACGGGTAATGACACGCTTAGAGTTCGTTAAATAAAAACTCACTTGATAACCACTAAGGGGTGGGGTAATGGGTAGAAAAGGATATGATGACATGTGCGCTAATGCAACGTGTAGCCCCTCATTGAGGAGTGATTACCAAGCATTGCATGGATGTGATCCTATAGGATAAATAACTTAGGACCCCTTTTACCCCATTTACATATGTGTGCTTAGACTGCTTATCTGTTAAAACCTTACTTATTTTACATATGTGTGCTTAGACTATCTATTTGCTGCTTGACTAATTCACAAAGTAAGTTTGGCCGGGACCCACCGTTGTGGACTTCGAGGGGTGCCTAACACCTTCCCCTTGAAGTAACTTCAAGCCCTTACCCAATATTTGGTTGTATAATTAGTGTTATAAATGACCCGTAGTAGGTTCCCTAAAGCACCTTAATTCGTTAGGTGGCGACTCTACAATTCTTTATATCCCTTTTTCCCAAAAGGAAACGAGTTGTCCCAATAATGTCGAAAACCCTGACTATCCGCAAGGAGAAGGAAAAAAGGGGGGCGCGACACCAAGTACCCGGACTCGTATCGCCAAAAGTTTTTCCGTCCCATAAAAAGAAACCTAAGTAAAATTAGTCATCGCCTCGCTAATATCGTTCCTCCTTTTTGATATTTTAGGGCCATAAAACTAAAATGTCGTCCGATTCTCAGATTTTCGTCTGCTATAGCCCACGCCACCGGCGTTAGACCGGGTGCCAGATCTGGATCGCCTAATATATTTTCGGTCCATAAAAATAACCTAAGGAACATTAGTCACCGCCTTGCCATGCCCGTTCCTCCTTTTCGGTGTTTTAGGGTCATAAAACTTGAATTTTGCTTGATTCTTATATTTTCTTATACCATATCCTAGCACCACTAGTGTGCCCCGGACGCCCGAACTCGGATAGCCTAGAAATTTTTCCGACCTTTCAAAAATGACCTAATGAATATATCGCCTCACCATGGCCGTTCATCCCTTTTTGGCATTTTAGGGCTAAAAACTAAAATCATACCCGATTCCAGATTTTCGTGTGCTATTGCCTACGCCACAGGCCTGGACAAGGGGGCCCAGACCTGGATCGCCAAAAGTTTTGCCAATCCCTCATATAATAAATATATATTACACAAAGCAATGTAGTGATATAAAATTACAACGGGAGTTGAATCCTGGGATCCTAAGTCTTAACCTATCATAAGTAATCTAAAATCTCATAAATAGATTCAGCTTCTTGTAAGTACTCCTGTTTACACCAAATATAAAATAGGACTAAACAATTCATCTTCAGCTTCCGAATGGAACTTCTGTTATCTTCACAACATCTCTGGTTTCTCTCTTTCCAGATTGTCCACCAGATGCAAACTGAGACAATCTTCCATCTCTCTTAGTGTGTTGAAAGGTTACCATCTTTGTTCCAACAAACTAGGACATCCTGGATTCTCCTTGGCATGTTCCACTTGATTACCCTCAAATTAATGAATATCTTCCATAATTGATATGTCATTCCATAGTGTAAAAAGAGATTATTGATTGTCTCGGCCTCTTCACCACATAAATAATACTTGGAACATAACTGAAAATTGCCTCTTTTGCCAATAACCATGTAAAGCATGCTACCTTGTATGGGATTTTAACTTTCCATATCATCTTCCAAGGCCAACAAACAATCTGATTGTTTGAAAAGTTAAACTCTTTATATGCTGAGTTCACCAAAAAAATTCCTTGTGCGTTCCTATTCCAAGACATACTATACACTCTAGTTGATAGCCCCCTGAATTGTTCCAGGGCTTTATAGAACTCTGTTAGCTTGTCCACCTCCTAGTCATTCAATAGTCTTAGGAAGCTAAGATTCCATCCTGTATTGCCTCCATACTTCTCTCACGCATGCTCCCTGTTGTTGATTCACATTGTAAATATCTTGGAAGAGTTGTTTCAATGCCCTTTTCCCTATCCATTTTTCATCCCAATAGGATGTTTTCATACCATCTCCAACTTTGAAACTGGACTTGTTGATGAGCATGTTCCATAGATTCTTTATGCATTTCTACAGACTGACTCCATAGGTGTTATTCACAGCTTTAATAGTTCATTTACCATCCATCCCATATTTTATCTTTATAGTATCCCTCCACTAAGATTGTTCTTAAGCAGCAAATCTCCAGAGCCATTTCATCCTCGGGCTTTGGCTTTAGATTCTCAAATTCTTGATTCCTATACCACCTTCCTTCTTACTGGTTGTATGTGTACTCCATTTTGCCAAGTGCATTTCTTTGTGTCATTATTCCCTTGCCAAAGGGAATTTCTTCTGATAGATTCCAGTTTCTTTACAACAGTAACAGGAATCGGAAACAAAGACATCATATAGGTAGGGAAAGCATCAAGAACACTATTTATCAAAATCAATATTCCACCTAGAGAGAGATATTGGTTCTTCCATTTGACTAGTTTTTTTTCACACTTCTCAATCACTCTATTCCATATCCCTTTTGATTTACTCCTCGCCCCCAATGGCATACCCAAGAGGATTGTTGGAAAAACTCCTACTTTACCCCCCTAAAATTGTAGGCAAATGGTGGATGTCATTGACTTCATTAACTAGATAAATGTAACTTTTACTCATATTAATGTGTAATCCTGAAATGGCTTCAAAGAGAATGAAGATTGCTCTCAGTACTTTTAGGTTATCTCTATCACCATCACAAAAAGCTAAAGTATCATCAGCATAATGTAAATGAGAGATCTCCAAATTGTAGGCAACCCTAGGATTCACAATAAAGCCCCTAATCCATCTGTTAGTCTGTGTTGTTTTTATCAAATCATTTAAACCCTCCATGGCTAGGATAAATAGAAAAGGTGATAGGGGATCCCCTATCTAAGACCTATCTCAGATACAAAGAATCAAGTTGGTGAGAAATTTATCAAGATTGAAAATTTAACTGTGCTAGTACAAAACCGGATCCAGTTAATCCATCAGCCACCAAACCCCATTTTCTCAAGCACCCCCCAAAGGAATTTCCAGTTGAGATGGTCGTAGGCCTTTGAAATGTCTAATTTTCATAATATACCGGGTTTCTTACTCTTTATACTTGCATATACACATTCATTATCTATAAGGATGGAATCCATTATCTGTCTTCCTTTTATGAAAGCCAACTAGTGGGCATCCACCACCTTATGTACCACATTTTTAAGTCTCTCTGTTAAGAGTTTTGAAATGATTTGGTAAACACTACCTATCAGGATAATAGGTCTAAAATCTTTCAACTTCCTAGCACTCATTTTCTTGGGAATTAATGCTATGAAAGTAGCATTAAATCTTTTTTCAAAGAAACC
Organism: Nicotiana undulata; assembly: GCA_005239495.1. Lineage (NCBI taxonomy): Eukaryota > Viridiplantae > Streptophyta > Magnoliopsida > Solanales > Solanaceae > Nicotiana > Nicotiana undulata. Next base: position 74,706 of record ML244879.1, on the reverse strand, counting down.
TTGTTCATGGAAATTCTGGATGGTAGAAACCACTCCCCCCCTCACCACCTCCCATCAATGTATAAAGAAATCAATAGAATATCCATATGGACCAGGGGCCTTATCTCCTGCACAAGCCTTCACACTTTCCCATATTTCCTGTTGTTCAAAAAGATTTTGCAGCATCTGATTATCCTCTGCACTAATCATAGGACATTCTCTGAAACTAGCATGTGGTCTCCATTCCTCTGATTCTACATAAAGCTTTTGATAAAAGGAAACTATCTCCCTTTTAATGTCAGCTGAATCTTTTAAAGTAACCCCTTCTTCGCTAATTTGATCAATATAGTTGTATCTTTTATGGGCATTTGCAGTTCTATGGAAGAACTTAGTATTACTATCTCCTTCCTTGAGCCATAGTGCCCTGGATCTTTTCCTCCAAGCCAACTCCTCATGTTTAGAATTTTCCCCAAACTCCACAAATAGGACAACCCTTAGGTGTACTTCTTCATCATTCAAAATTCTTTGCTCTTGTATATCTTCAAATTCAGCTAGTTGTCTAAGGATGTTTTGTCTTTGTAGTTCCAAATTACCCTATAAAGATCTGCTCCACTCTTTGAGTTTCTCCTTCAAGGCTTTCAATTTAAAAGCAATGATATAATCAGGTCGCCCTTCAAAAGAAAAAAGTCCCACCAATCTTCAACCCTTTTCTTTGAAACCCTCTATTTGCAGCCACCAATTTTCAAACTTAAAATAAGACTTCGCTGGCTCCCAGTTCCCACACTGCAGTAACAATGGTGAGTGATTTGAAGTGACTCTATGAAGAATAGATTGTTTTATGTTCCTAAAAGATGCTATCCACTCTTCAGAGATAAGAAATCTTTCAATTCTAGCTGATATATCATGTCTTTCCCCTTTCTTCCTTGTGAACCTTCCTCCTGAAAGTTGAAGATCTTCCAATTCCATATCCTCAATAAATTCAGAGAAATCAGACATTCCTCTAGTGAATCCGTTACAATTCTTATTCTTAGAAGAGAATCTCACAGTGTTGAAATCCCCACATAACACCCATGGCCCAGTAAAAAGACCCCTGGCTGCCCCCAATTCCCACCAAACTTCTTCCCTATCCTTCCTATCATTTGGAGTATAGACACTAGATAAGTGCCATGTAAAGTCCTGGTTTTTACCGGTGAATTTGCAAGTAATACAATGAGATCCCAAGCTACTGATCTCCCCCTCCCAAATTCTGGTGCCTCAGATCATGATTTTGCCCCTAGTCCCTCTAGCTTCTCACTGTGCAAACTTCACCCATCTTTTTTCCTATTGCTCTTTAACTACACTCCTTACGTCCCCTTCTAATTTGGATTCTTGAAAGCAAAAAAGGTCTGCTCTCAAACTTTCAATCAAGCTCTTGATAATATCCCTCTGTTTCATACGATTCACCCCCCCCCCCCCCCCCCCCCCCCCCCCACGTTCCATGAGACAATGTTCACCTTCATCAATTCTGAATAAGTGTGGTACCTCCCTTGCTTCGTGTGCCATTTCTTTTAAAATTGCTACCAATGTCCAGACTTTTCAATTCTTTTGAAGTTTTCTTCTTAGGCGTGTCTGGTAGCAAAGAGATAGATCATTCCCTATTTATTTTCCTTTTTCTATTAATTTCCATAAATAATCAAGTGTTTCGTTCTCACATCCTTTTAAATCCAACCCAAAATCCTTGCGTAATCTAATGATGTTTTGATGTACCGAAATCTACATGTTACCCTCTTCTTGATTCTCTGTTGCTCTAAAACAATCAACTGAAATAATGGACATAGGCTATTCATCCTTTGATAAATTATTTTGAAATTCACCATTGTCTCTCTCTCTCCTACTTCTATCTCTGTTTCTACCAGTGTTATTGCTTTACGAAATATCGGTGTTTGGGTCTCCTATGGTGGAAGAGATTCATTAGCCTTAATATCCTCATTTAAAATATCTATCTTGGACTCTGCAGAGATCTCATTAATAGATTCTGTGATGTATTGGGCTAATATATTCGGGCCCAAAGATTTTGTAATATTGTTATGGACCAAATCCTCAATACATATCAAGTGGGTAGCCTTCTCACGTGTACGGTCACGTGATTTATTAAAGGATTCAAAACCTTTTGAACAACCCACGTGCCCTAACACCTTTTCAGTATCTTGAGCCCCTCCTTTGCCAGTTGTATTGTCCTTTGAAACCCAGTGGTCCATAGCTATCAACCCATCATGTCTGGTACGGGTCCTTACCGGTGACTCACACCAAATCTAAATCGTGAAAATGGTTCCTTCACATTCCACATTCACTACCTTCGGAATTGTTTACCTTAAAAATAGTGTTAATATTTATATTTGATTTGTGGTTCTAAAAATATGTGATCTATTCTAATACTAGTTATTAATCAAGAAATAATAAGTGTAAATAAGAAGAATGTGATACCCAAACCAATATTGTCACTGAATTGGGGCCTCGAGCTCAATAATCGGGGGTCTGGAGGTCAGTCTTTAGCAGTAAACTATGAGCAATAAATGAAGAAGAATAAAGCTAGAGAGTAATGTTGAGCACGTTAAATGAGAAAAGCAGAGTAGAAGTTCTATTGCAGTGAATTGATGTGTTACAAAATGATTAGGGTCTCCTTTATATAGGAGGGGAAAACCCTAAAATAGTACATATCTAATTATGACAAAGAATACTATTGGTACAACTGTATAACGGCCTAGTGCGAATTTTTACTATTTTTACAGATCTTATCAGTCCTAACCACATGTCCTTGGGAAATTCCCTCCTTTCCATGACGATCATCGATTTTATACAGCTTTGAGGTAGGCCGTGATGGGACTTCGATGTTTTTTCTCGAGGTATGCACTTTGAGGTCAAACTTCAGACTTTATTTCGAGCCTCTCAAGCACGGGCTCGAAATGCCATAGGGACCTCGATATCGGGATCCCCAATATCGACCGTATACAGATATTCCCCGCGTTTCTTATAATGAAATGATAAGAAACGATTTGAATTCTTGACTCCTCGATATCTCAACCATGATGTCAGTCACGTGAGTTCAGCGATTGGTGTGACGGAAGGTTGTGCAGAGGTCACGTCTGCACAGTTCTCAAAAAACTGTAAGCCGATAATGACTATTGGACGTCCTTTTAGCTTCCCCAACACGCTTAGCCGACCCTTATAAATACTCTAGTCCTTCACTTTTTATATTTTTACTTTCTATAACATCTTCAAATCCTCACTAACTTTTCTCCGCATTCATTCTTCCTTTGTGTTCATCTCTTATCCAGCTTGTTCTTCATATTCTGAAATTTCACAACAAACATGGCAAAAACTTCTAAGACAATTCCCCAAAAAGAGAAAGCCCATTCATCATCACACTTGTCTAACAGCAAAATGGTAGTACCTCCTCGTGTTAAGGAGTGTACCCCCGAGCCTTGTGAAACATCTTCTGATTTCAAGGTCGAAAAACCTTCCTCGATTGCGGGACGATGTGAACCCATGTCTCGATATATCATTCGGATAACCGAGACCGGAAAAGTGAAGGTTGATTGCCGTTGGGGGGAGGCAATACAAGTGGAGATCCCTTCACCTGAAGAGGACATAACCACTCACAAAGTTGTTTTCCTTAGTGTATACGCATACCCATTCACCTTAGGTCTCGTAGAACCCTCTTTGCCACCAATAGATCTAGTGATCATAGATTTTTGTAGACAATATCGGGTGATTAAACTACAACGTCGATCTTTGAAGTCTTTCTTCGCTAGCATCGACGAAGATAAAGACCGAGGGTGGATGAGCCGCTTCGTTTAAGTCAGGACCTCTAACCTGATTCCTGCTAAGAAGATGCCATTCCCCGAGGAATTAAATATGATCCGTAAGTGTCAACTCATCGAACATGTTTCGTTAATCAAATGTTTTTTCTTCCCTTTGAACTAACTCCCTTCGATGATTCAGACGTCGAGTGGTACCTCAGTGCGGTCAAGGACCTCCCGGGCTGGGTTCAACAACTAGATTCTACCTCCCAATATGCTAAGTGCGTCTGGCGCGACTTGGCCAAAGGCCGATGGGAGGCCAAAAACCACGGTGAGCTTTTATTACTGTCGTATAAGAATTCCTTAGTGAAAATATCTCTTGGAAGCATACTTGACCTTTTGTGCTTATGTAGTCCTTGGAGAAGCTGTTTCAATAAGGCTGCCCCCGCCTGGTGAAGTAGATACCCAGAAACCTGCCAAGGATAAGAAGAGGAAAAATGAGACGCCGGCGGAGTCCCCGAACCCAAAAAAGGTCAAAGCTCGAAAGTCTAAGGCCGAAATAGTGTCATTAACACCGAAAGCTGCCGAGGACGAGGAGGATGATCGCTGCCCGTTAGTGATCGAAGGAAGAAGAAGCACTGATGCTTCAGAGGCTACCGACCTGAAGACTGTTGCACCCAAGGGGGCTCGGGCAAAAACCTCGAGTTGACTGATAACCAAGGCATGCCTTGTGCTGAAAAGTGCTCGGTAGAAGAGCCTGAAGAAACTAACCTTGAAGCTCCTCGAAGGAAGGAGAAAACCCCGATTGATCCACCCAGGGTTATCGACGTGGGTGACTCCCTTCAAGGACCATCCTTTTCTGACGGCAGATATGGAATGCTCGAGATATGAATATTCCTGAAGCGAGGGCATCCCTCGAGGAGAACAATATCTTCGAGGAGTGCCTTGCCGAGCTTGGATAGGGCCCCGAACTCGACGCCTCATTTATCTTAGAAGAGGCTGATAAGTTTCGTAAGAAGGTATACTTTGTCATTTAACAACTATGTTCAGTATTTGGTTTGTGCCTTTATAACTTACTTTCTTCGTGGTCAAGTTGTGATGCTCTACGATCAGGCTTTCGCCAAATCTCGGGCCGAGATTGCCCGATGCGAAGATGAGCTTAAGAAGCTCATTCGGGAACACGATGACCTCAAGGCCCTCTATGTCAGAAAAGAGGGTGAACTTAACGACCTTCGAGCCTGTTTGGAGAAGGCGTCTCGAGAACGAGCCTATTTCGACAAGAAGGTAACATAGCCTTTGCTGGCTTATTTTATACTTACTCATTTTAGTTGTTTTAATGTCTCAATTAAATTCTTGTAGCTCACGCATAAGTATTCCCTGGTAGGGAAACTTTGGGAGGAGCTTAGGATCAAAGATACGTCCTCGGGCTGAAGCAGCGCATGGATGAGGTAGCCTCCGAGAAGGATACTCTTAGAGACAAACTGACCTCGGTTGAGCATCAACTTCAAGGTGCAAAGGGAGAAAGCTGTAAATATAAGGAGCTTCATGCTGAATCACCTGTTGAGTTATCCAAAATTAAGTCCGAGATCGATGAACTCATATCTTCGTATCGGACTGACGTTGCTGCTGCAAATTCTCGGGCTAAGAAGGTATCTGCTGAGGCTGATCTCGAGCTAGCCCGTGCCCTTGACCATGCTTGATTGGAATATTGAAGGAAGGCTCTCGAGGAGGTACATGAAAAAGGTTTCAATCTTTCTGGCGAGATCGAGAAAGTGAAGGCCTTAGAAGAAAAATCGGTTGTACTACTTACTTCTGATGGGGATTCAGCTAGAGAGGTCGTCGATGATCAAGGTGTCGAAGGTCAAGTCGTTGATAGTGCAGCTCCCGAGGGAACTTCCTCTGATCGGGTGACCTCGGCGGTAGACTAGGCTTCTTTTTGTTTTCCTCCTTTTGTGTAAGGGATCCGTGTGGGATCTTTGTAAATATACTTTGGTGATCATGATTTGAATATAAAAGGAATCCTTTGATTTCTCTTCGTTTAAATTTCTATATTGTCTTTTGCTCTTGAGATTTAATATTGTTAATGATCAGTCTGATGTATTGGACTTAGAATATAAAACCCTTAGGTTTCGTTTTTGACCAACCATTGACAATAGGTGACCACTTAGGGTACGATCTTCGAGCTATGCTTTAGCTTGGGCTTTCGAATTTGAACTAGGTAAGGTCTCGAGCATGGTGTGCTTCGACCTTTAAGTTTTTTAAGTATCAGCCCTTAGGCTTTAAAACATCGGCCCTTAGGCTCTTTTTAAGTTGGCCCTTAGGCTCTTTAGATTGACCCTTAGGCTCTTTAGGTTGGCCCTTATGCTCTTACATATCGGCCCTTAGGCTCTTTTTAGATTGGGTCAATTCGACCTCTAAAATGGCTACAATTTTTCCCCATTCTGGCTAAAGACTTTTAAAAAATTTGTCATGCCTTGGCATGTTTTATATCCGTCCGACTTTTTGACGATTCGATTGATAGGAACCTCGATTACAAGTCGATGTGCGACGATAATTGAGTACCTCGTGAGGTTTTCTCAAAGGCTTAAGTTTTTGAAACAATCATATTGTTCGGGGCTGATTTTATCGAAGCTCCTTTGCTTATGCCGAGTGTAGCCTGATTTAACCGATTTTTCGAAGTATTTGAAAACCTTTTGTTTTGTGGTGGAATTCGGACGTCTTTAAGCCGCATTATTTTGGCAGTAGCCTTTTCATATGACCATAGTCTTTATATATGGCCATAGCCTTTAGTTACCGAGTGAGATGGCCTCGGCCTTAATATCGAGGGTATGCCTTTTTAGGGGTCTTAAAAGTTCGAATATATAGCCTTGGTCTTAATATCGGGGTTATGCCTTTTTAAGGTCTTATAAGTTCTATTTTGCCTCATCGAGGTCTTATAAGCTTGAGTTCGTCTCATTAAGGTCTTCTAGATTCGATGTCGCCTCATTCAGGTCTTATAGATTCGATGTTGCCTCATTGAGGTCTTATGATCTAGAGTCTTTGATGACTCGATAAGTTGACTGTCGATGACAGTCCCTGAGTGTTCGGGTGTATTTGTCCCTTGAGCTTTTTAAATGCGTACATGAATGCTTCTTCAAATGATTGATACATGCGTACATGTTTTTGCCATCGGGGGCTCGACTATTATATATGGACACGGTTCATTTGACCATTTGTCCCATTACAACATTCTCCTATCGAGGTCATCCTTGGCATGACTTGTTTTATTCGAAAATGTAACCTTCGAGGGTGATGCCCCCCAGTATTCGAAGTTGATAGAAAATAAGCCTTGAATACTTGTTGAGTTTTCCTTAGGTAGCATATGGGTGTTGCCTCATTAAAAACGTTGCCGGTAAAACTGATTTGCGATAAAACGCGATCTAAGGGAAAAGAGTGCAACGCAAACTTTAAAACCCAAGGTCTTCGAGCTGAAGGGTGCTTCGATTCCTCCAATCGAAGACAGGTAAAAAGTTAGTATGAAATATAAATGAAAAAGGAGAAGGTTATACCTTAGCAATAATAGCGTTTGAGCAGTGATACATTCCAATTGTTTACCTCGAAATGGTTTTAACAATTAAATATGATTTGTGGTTCTAAAAATATGTGATCTATTCCAATACTAGTTAATAATCAATAAATAATAAGTGTAAGTAAGGAGAATATGATAGCCAAACCACTATTGTCAAAGGATTGGGGGCCTCGAGCTCAATAGATTCGGGGACCTCGAGGTCAGATAATAGCTATAAATAATGAACAATAAATGAAGAGCAGTAAATGAAGAACAATAAAGTTGGAGAATAATGTTGGTCACGTTAAACGATAAAAGCAGGTATAATGTTCTGTTGCAGTGAATTATATATGTTACAAAATGATTGGGGTCCCCTTTATATAAGAGGGGAAAACCCTAGTATGGTACATTTCTAATTATGACAAAGAATACTATTGGTATAGTTGTATAACGGTTTAGTACGGAGTTGTACTATTTCTGAAAAATCCTATCCATCTTAACCACGTCTCCTTGGGAGTTTCCCGCCTTTCCTTGACTGCCATCGATTTTGCACTTCCTCGAGGTAGGCCGTGTCTGGACTTCGATGCAATCTCTCTAGGTATACATTCTGGGGTCGGGCTCGATCCTTACTTCAAACCTTCCGAGCTTGGGCTCGGTGTAGAAAAGCTTCGAAATCGGACTACCCCGATTTCGGCCGTGTACAGATAGTCCCCGCGTTTCTTAGAATGAAATGATAAGATGAATTTCCGAGGTCCTAGATGATGACATCATTTTTGTGACGTAGACGTTTGAAATGACTGAAGCGTCACGCCAGTTCTCTTCCCCAAAAGCATTGAGTGCTCGTCAGGGCCGGTCGGCCACCACATCAATGAACAGTCACCACTTTCCCTTATATATATCCACTTTCGTTTCTTAACAATAAGTTTTTCACTCTACAATACTTACTCTTCTCTTCAAACTCTCCCTTCGCCGCTAGTTCTTCCGCCGTGTTAGCCCCAAATCTCGCCGGTTATATTCATCTCCTTCTTCCTTTTCTAAAGAAAATATGGCAAAAACCTCTAAATTCGTTCCTAAAAAAGAAGGAACCTCCACCTCTGCATCCCGTCCGGTCGGCGGTAAACCGCCGACACTAAATGAGATCGTGTCGAATAATTTTTCTTCGAAGAAAGACTTCACAATAGAGAAACCCCCGATGTTCCCGGGCGTAGGGAAAATGCATCGAGGTATATAAGATCCATCGAGGAAAGACACCTCGATGCCGTAAGGAGAGAATGTAAGTGGGGGAAAGAGGTTGTTATGCAAATACCTTCTCGAGAAGAGGATATTACGACCCATGTAGAGGGGTTCTTGAGCGTATATACGTACCCCTTTACACTGGCCCCGTTGATCCGCTCGTGCTTGAATTTTGCAAAAAGTACCAAGTTACACTAGACCAGATTCATTCTCCCTTCTGGCGTATAATATTAATGATGAGGTTCTTCGCCAAGAAGGCCGAGAACGAGTTCACCCTTAGCCATCCCATCAGATTGTATCGGCCTCAACATTTCCGAGGTCTAATCAAACTCCAACGCCAATCCACAAAGTCCTTCTTCGCCAGTAACAACGAAGTCAGAGATCGAGGTTGGATGATCCGGTTCATCCGAGTGAGGACCATCGATATTATTCCCAAGGAGTTCATGTCGTTCCCCGAGAAATGGAACTTCGAACGTGAGTAAATTACCTTGCTCTATTTCTTTTCTATAACTTTCGTCAACTTCACATAATTGTTCCTTTTTTCTTCCATAGCGATTTCGTGGATGCCTAATGCGGTCCTTGCTCTCGCGAACTGGGCTCCGAAACTGGCTGGCACTTCGTCTTACGACAAACGCAAACAGAAAGATTTGTCGAAGGGAAAGTGGGAAGCGAAACACCACGGTACGTGTTGTAACCTTACTTTCCCTAAAAATACCTTTCTTCACGTGACCTAATTCCACTATCGTAGGTATTGGTGATTTTTCTGAGATAAGGCCACCCCCTTTTGGGGAGGAAGAGGGATCCTCTCCTCCAGATCCAAAAAAGGATAACAATAGGAAAAGGTCCTCGAGGAGCGAGTGCACCCAGAGTGAAGCAAATCCAGCTCGAGGACGCAAGAAAAATGTTGCCATCGAGGATTTTGACTTCATCCGTCGGCCAACAGGCGACGTTGATTACTCGAACCAGAAAGCCTTCCGATGCTACTAAAATTGTCGGAACCGAGACCCCTGGCCTCGTAACAGAACTTTCACGAGGAACAGGGGATGAGGGTCCCGTGTCACCCGAGGTAGCGATTGTTTCTCAAACTTCGGGAAATACTACAGAGGGGGCGAGCTTCGAAGCTTCTCTGCCTGAGCAGAGCACCTCGGGTGATCTCCCTTAGGTCGTGGCAGCAGGTCACTCCTTGTCTTTTCCAACGTTCACTGAAGATACCATAAGGGACGCTCGAAACCTGGAGATGCCCGAGTTAGGCGGAGCCCCGAGTGAAAATGACCCCTTCCATGGTTGTTTTACTGGGGTCGATGAGGTCGAACCAGCAGATGCAATATCTACCTTCGAGGAGGCTCGACGACTTTGCTCAATTGTAAGTTTTTAATAACATTGTAATTTTTCTAATTTCATACTTTCTTCTTTTGTCTTAGTCGAATCTCTCCCCTTTTTTTTGTAGACCTTCAACAAATTTAAGACTGAGTTATGTCCCTGTGAGCCCGAGTTGCGTAGATCCTCGAACGAGGAGAAATCCCTCAGGCTTCTTTGTGACAAGAAGTAAAAGGAGTTGAGGCATCTTTGGTAGGAGTTGACCAAAGCTCATGAGTACGAGGACAAGCTGGAGAAGCAGGTAACCTCTGTGCTGAAATAATACGGGCTCCATCTCCCATCTTCGGAGGCTAACACTTCAATGACTCAGTTATAGCATAAGGTGGAGATGCTGGAACGTCTTAGGGGTGAGGTTTCCTATGTCAACTCTGAGTGCAATAAATGGAAAGCACATATGGACGTCCTTGTTGCGGACAAAAAAGATGCATTGGCCAAGTTATCCGCCATCGAAATCCAACTTCGGAATGCTCAATAGAGAAACTCGATCCAAGCTGGCCGGATAATCGAACTCGAGGCTGGCCTCAAGAAGGCTAAGGCCGGAGTTGAGGAATACCGGGCCGAGGCCAGAGAAATACATGCCAGAACTGACAAGACGGTAACCATCTATTTGAAAGATGCTACTGATGCTCAGATGGAGTTAAGGGGGGCCTCCGACTGGGAGCAGAGAAGCAATGACTACTTCTGATTCCAATCCCGTAGGGAAACCCTCGAGGAGATCCATGCTAGGGACTTCGATCTCTCTGGGGAGATAGAGCAGGCTAAGGCAGACGAGGTTGATGTCAAGTTCGTCCATTCCTCCGAAGATGAAGCTGATGCAGAGGATGAGGAGGAGGAGGCTGATGAGGAGGCTTCTGGGGAAGAGGCTGGTCCTGAGGGGGTTGATGAAGACAAATTCCCTGAGGGAGAAAAGAATCCCGAGGGTCAGACTGCCGAAGGTCAAACTTCCGAGGTAGTAGTCACCGTGGGTGCTGCCTTCGAGAAGGCGACCCTGTAAATAGATTAGGCCACCTTAATTCCTTTGTAAGGGCTCCATGTTGGAATTTTGTAATATATTTTTGTACCCTCATCATAAATAAAAAGTCTTATGTTTCATATTTGTTGTTAATTTCTGCCTTGCCTTTACTTTTGAGGTTTGATGTTGTTGACGATCAGTCCGGTGGATTTGGACTTAGAATATAAAACCCTTAGGTTTTTGTGCTTTGATCGATGATCGATAGTAAGTGACCACTTAGGGTCTGATCTTCGAGCTAAGCTTTAGCTCGGGACTTTCGAGTTCAAACTTGGGTGAGGTCTCGAGCACAGTGTGCTTTGGACTTTAAGTTCTTTAGGTATCGACCCTTAGGTTTTAAAACATTGGCCCTTAGGCTCTTTTCAAGTTGTCCCTTAGGCTCTTTTCAAGTTGGCCCTTAGGCTCTTTAGATTGGACCTTAGGTATTGACCTCAAAATTGGCTACGATATTCCCCCATTCTGGCTAAAGACTTTTAAAATTTATGTTATGCCTTGGCATGTTTTTGTATTCGTCCGACTTTTCGGTGGTTCGATTGATAGGAACCTCGAATACAAGTCAATGTGTGACGATAATTGAGTACCTCGTGAGGTTATCTCGAAGGCTGATCTTTTCAAAGCCTTTACATTGTTCGGAGCTGATATTATCGAAGCCCCTTTGCTTATGCCAAGGGTAGCCTAATTTAACCAGTGTTTTCGAAGTATTTGAAGGCCTTTAGTTTTATGGCAGAAGTCGGACGTCTCCGAGCCTCATTATTTCGGTTGTAGCCTTTTCATATGACCGTAGTCTTTATATTTGGCCGTAACCTTTAGTCCCCGAGTGAGATGGCCTCGGCCTTAATATTGAGGGTATGCCTTTTTAGGGTTCTTAAAAGTTCGAGTATATAGTATTGGCCTTAATATAGGGGGGGATGCCTTTTTTAAGGTCTTATAAGTTTGGATATGCCTCATTGAGGTCTTATAAGTTTGAGTATGCCTCATTGAGGTCTTATAAGTTTGATTTTGCCTCATTGAGTTCTTATGAGTTCGAGTTTGCCTCATTGAGGTCTTATGAGTTGGAGTTTGACTCATTGAGGTCTTATGAGTTTGAGTTTTTGATGACTCGATATGTTGACTGTCGAAGACAGTCCCTGAGTATTCGATTGTATTTGGCCCTTGAGCCGTTTAATGAAAATTGTAGACTTCTTTGAGGCACAAAGTGTTTTGATATAATAAAAATGATTCTTTAAATGATCGATACATGCGTACATGTTTTACCATCGGGGGCTCGACTATTCTACATGGACGCGGTTCGTTTGACCGTTTGGCCCATTACAATGTTCTCCTATCGAGGCCGTCTTTGGCATAACTTGCTTTCTTAGGAAATGTAACCTCCGAGGGTGATGCCCCCTAGCTTCCAGGTTGATAGAAAAGAAGCCTTGAATACTTGTTGAGTTTTCCTTAGGTAGCATATGGGTGTTGCCTCGTTAAAAACCTAGCCGGTAAAACCCATTTGGGATAAAAACCGATCTAAGGGAAAAAAAGTGCAACGCATGCTTTAAAACCCAAGGTCTTCGAGCCGAAGGGTGCTTCGAGTCCTCCAATCGAACACCTGTAAAAAGTTAGTATGAAATATAAACGAAAAAGGAGAAGGTTATACCATAGCAATATTAGCGTTTGAGCAGTGATATATTCCAAATGTTTGGTAGTTGCTCGCCTTCCATAGTGCTAAGCTTGTATGATCCTTTGCCTACTACCCCGAGAACACGGTACGATCCTTCCTAACTACTGCCTAGCTTCCCTTCATTTGGGTTTCGAGTGTTGAGGGTGACTTTCCTTATAACTAAGTCCGCAACTCCGAAGTAGCGAAGGTTCGTTCTTATGTTGTAGTACCTTTCGATCCTTTGTTTTTGAGCGGCCATTCAAACGAGTGCGGCCTCGCGCTTTTCATCTAGTATCCCAAGGGAGATGTTCATGGCTTCGTTGTTTGAGTCCTCGGTGGCATGCTGAAATATGACGCTCGGTTCCCCGACCTCGACTGGTATCATTGCCTCGGACCCATATACCAAAGAGAACGGGGTCTCCCATGTGCTCGACTTCGAAGTTGTTCGATATGCCCATAGTACTTCGTGCAGCACTTCTCTCCACTTCCCCTTCGCATTCTAACCTCTTCTTTAAGTTTTGAATGATAGTTTTGTTTGTGGACTAGGCTTGGCCGTTTGAACTTGGGTGATAAGGCGTTGATAGGATCCTTTTGATTTTATGATCCTCGAGGAATTTTGTTACCTTGATGCCGATGAACTACTTCCCATTATCACATGTAATTTGGAGAGGATCCTGAATCGGCATATGATGTGGTCCCATATGAAGTCGATGACTTCTTTTTCTCTTATCTTCTCGATGGCATGCACTTCTACCCATTTCTATAAGTAGCAAGTTATAAATAAGATAAATCTAGCTTTACCTCCGTTGATGTCCATCCCGCATTTCATGAATGGCCACGGGGATATGACCGAGTGTATTTGTTCACCGGGTTGATGAATCATCGGTGCAAATCTTTGACACTTGTCACATCTTCAAACGAGCTCCTTGGTGTCCTTTTCCATGCTATCCTAGTAATACCCTGCTCTGTTTACCTTTCAAACTAAAGAATCAGCACCGGAGTGGTTTCCACAAGTGCCTTCGTGAATTTCTCCTAGCACATAGTCGGTGTCCCCTAGTCCCAAGCATACTGCTAGTGGTCCGTCGAAGGTCCTTCTGTACAATGTTCCATTCTCGTCAAGTGAAAATCGAGTTGTTTTGGATCAAAGGGCCCTTGGTTCTTTTGGGTCTGTGGGGAGCTTCCAATGTTTCAAGTACTCGACGTACTTGTTCCTCCAATCCCATGTTAGACTCGTTGAGTTGATTTCAGCATAGCCTTCTTCGATCAGCGATTTTGATAGTTGTACGACAGTCCCCAGGACTATGTCATCTTCTTCAACAAACACACCCAAGTTTGCGAGTCCATCGGACTCGCTGTTCTGTTTTAGAGGTATGTGGACTAGGGTTCACTCTTTAAAGCGATGCAATGTCACTAGAAGCTTGTCTAAGTATCTTTGCATCCTATCTTCTCGAACCTCGAAGCTCCCATTTACCTTGTTTAAAACCATAAGAGAGTCACATTTTGCTTCGATGATCTCTGCTCCTAAGCATTTGGCTAGTTCGAGACCTGCAATCATGGCCTCATACTCGGGCTCATTGTTAGTCAACTTCGAAGTTTTTATAGATTGTCTAATTATGCTGCACTTAGGCGATTTTAGAACTATACCGAGCCCGGACCCTTTCACATTTGAGGCACCGTCAGTGAAGAGGGTCCATACCCCCGATGATGTGCCCATTTTTAACAAGAGTTCTTTCTCTACTCCGGGCACAAGGGCAGGCGTTAAATCTGCCATGAAGTCTGCCAAACTTTGAGACTTGATAGCCGTTCGGGATTGATACTCGATATCATACCCTCTGAGTTCGATGGCCCATTTGGCCAATCGGCCTGATAATTCGGGCTTATGCAAGATGTTTCGAAGTGGATATGTAGTTAATACACATATACGATGACATTGAAAATAAGGTTTCAACTTCCTAGATGCACTTACTAATGTAAGAGCTAGTTTTTCTAAGTGTGGATACCTGGTTTAAGCATTTCCTAGGGTCCGACTTACGTAATAGATAGGGAATTGTGTACCTTGTTCTTCTCGAACCAATACACCACTTACCGCTACTTCGGACACCGCCAAATACAAGTATAGTGTTTTATCCTTTTTCGGTGTATGGAGCAAAGGTGGGCTTGAGAGATACCGTTTTAATTCTTCCAAGGACTATTGGAATTCCGGAGTCCACTCGAAGTTGTTTTTCTTATTGAGTAGGGATAAAAAGTGATGACTCCGATATGATGACCTCGAGAAGAATCGGCCTAAGGCTGTTATCCGCCCGGTCAGCCGCTACACTGCTTTCACATTGTTCACCATGGTGATCTCCTCGATGGCTTTAATTTTGTTGGGGTTGATCTCGATCCCCTTGTTCGATACCATGAAGCCCAAAAATTTGCCCGATCCGACTCTGAAAGCACATTTTTCGGGGTTGAACTTCATGTTGTACCTTCTTAGAATATCGAACGTCTCCTGCAAATGAGTGAAATGGTCATCTGCGTGCGGGGACTTAACTATCATTTCATCAATGTAAACTTTCATAGATTTTCCTATTTGATGTTCGAACATCTTATTAACTAGGCGTTGATATGTAGCTCCTGCATTTTTTAGCCCGAAGGGCATTACATTATAGCAATATGTATATTACTTCATGATAAACGAAGTCTTTTCCTGGTCCTCTAGGTTCATTTAAATTTGGTTGTACCCGGATTAGGCATCGAGAAAAGTAAGGATCTCGTGGCCAGTCGTAGCATCGATTAGACGATCGATGTTTGGAAGTGGGAATGAATCTTTAGGGCATGCTTTATTCAAATCTTTGTAATCTACACACATTCTCAGTTTATTTCCCTTTTTAGGGACTACTACTATGTTAGATAGCAATTCGGGGTATTTTACCTCCCTGATGGATCCTATTTTGAGAAGTTTTGTTAACTTATCTTTGATGAATACATGCTTTACCTCGGACTGAGGTCTCCTTTTTTGCTTCACCGTTTTGAACCTGGGGTCAACACTTAGTCGATGGGTTGTTATCTCCGGTGGGATCCGTGTCATATATAAATAGGACCAAGAGAAGAAATCAACTTATCAGTAAGAATTTGAATGAGTTCTTTCCTGAGTTCGAGGGTTAATCTCGTTCCCAGGTATACCTTTCGTTGTGGAAGATGTTCGATCAATACGGCATGTACGAGCTCTTCGAATGTGGACTTCGTTGCATCTGACTCCTTAGGGGAAATGAAGGCTCGAGGGGTGAGGAAATCTTCTTCTTCGTTCTCGACCACCTGTTCACCGATCACATGTCCCTCGGGTTCAACCGAGGGTATAGACTGTGGTTGCTATTTGGCTACCTACTTGTCTTTTGACTTCTCCGAGGTGGATGGCATCGATACTGGTGCTGATTCGTGCACCAATAACATCTCCTTAGCTCCATGTTGCTCTCCATACACTGCTTTCACGCCTTCCTTTGTTGGAAACTACATCATTTGATGAAGAGTTGATGGCACTGCCCTCATGTTATGCATCCATGGCCTTCCAAGTAGGGCGTTGTACCTCATGTCACCTTCGATGACATGAAACTTGGTGTTTTGAATTATTCCAGCCACGTTGACTGGGAGGATGATTTCCCCCTTCGTTGTTTCACTCGCCATGTTGAATCCATTCAGGACTCGAGAGGCGGGTATGACTTGGTCGAGCAGCCCGAGCTGCTGCATGACCCTCGACCTGATTATATTGGCCGAACTACCTAGATCCATGAGCACACGTTTAACTTGAATTTTATTCAAAAGGAAAGAAATTACCAGTGCATCATTATGAGGCTGAGATAAGGTCTTAATATCTTCCTCGTTGCATGTGAGGGTGTCCTCGGGAATATAGTCCCGATATCGCTTCTCCCTTGTGATGGATACTTCTATGCATTTGAATATGGTTCTCTCTGGGACGTCGAATCCACCGATGATCATATGAATGACATGATGCGGCTCCTCCTGTTCATTCTTCCTGTTTGCATCTCTCTCTCAAAAATGATTCTTGGCCCGGTCACTGAGGAACTCTCGAAGGTGATCTTCGTTGAACAATCGGGCTACCTCGTCTCAAAGCTGTTTGTAATCCTCGATCCTATGGCCGTGAGGGCCATGGTATTTGCACATTTAGTCGGGGTTCCTCTGGGAAGGATATGACTGCATGGGCTTGGGCCACCTGGTATCTCTGATCTTTTCTATAGCTGATACGATGTCTGAGGCATCGATGTTGAAGTTGTACTCTGACAATCAGGGTGGCTCCATCGGTCCCGGGTGCCTGTCGAACCCAGTTTTGCACATGAATCCCCGGGAACTTTGACCTCGGTCTGCTCTTTGATCACTTTGAGGTATGTTACGCCTCGAAGTATTTCTTCAGTCTTCAATGTATGGTTGATACCTTTCCTTGCTTGGTCTCGGCTCCCTTTCTGCATTTCTTGATTCCTTAGCTAGTAGTCTGCTTGGATACACTGAGCCCGAGGGGGCTCCCAATTGGTCGTCCTAGACCATGATTTTCTATTGGTACCTGTTGTGTACATCCGCCCAAGTTACGGCAGGATACTTGATCAAATTCTATTTCAGATGCTTCGAAGCTATTGAGCTTCATTCATTCAAGCCCTGAGTGAAGTCTTGCACGGCCCAGTCGTCGGAGACTGGTGGTAATTCCATTCGCTCCATCTGAAAGCAGGATACGAACTCCCTCAGCATCTCGTTCTCTCTTTGTTTGATTTTTAAAACATCGGACTTCCTCGTAGCAACTTTTATGGCACCAGCATGTGCCTTCATAAATGAGTTTGCCAACATGGAAAACGTACCTACTGAGTTTGGGGGGAGGTTATGATACCACATCATGGCCCCCTTGGACAAGGCTTCTCCAAATTTCTTCAACAGGACAGACTTGATCTCGTCATCCTTTAAATCATTTCCTTCTATACCACAAGTATATGTGGTAATACGCTCATTGGGATATGTGGTCCCGATGTATTTAGGGATGTCGGGCATCCTGAACTTTTTCAGAAAGGGATTCAGTGCTGCACTTGATGGAAATGGTTTCTACACGAACTTCTTCGAATCTACTCCCTTCAAAATCGGGGGTGCTCCCGGGATCTAGTCGACTCTCGAGTTATAGGTTTCCACTTTTTTGTCGTTGTCCTCTATCTTCTTTTCTCCTAACGCGACTCTCTTGGTGAGCTCCTAGAGCATTCTCATGATAGTAGGGTATGTTCTTGACCCATTATTGCTCGATCTTTCTGGTGCTAGCTCAACTCGAGGAGTTGTTTCGGTCCTGCTGTGCTTGGAGTCTTTTGTTGACTCTGTAACTGAACAATAGCAACTTGTTGTGCTTGCAACATCTTTAAAATTACTTGTAGGCGGACTTCATCTCGAGCATGTGTTCTTTGTGTGTCGGGTTGGACCCCTCCGCGTATGGTTCCTTCAATATCAGTGCCCGAATCGACGTGCACAGCAAAATGAGAACCAGCATCGACAGGAATTGGTGCTGGTGCTACCCCTGGGTTTTTCGATGGCACACCGGCGACTGAGGTTGTTGCGTTGTTCTCTCCATGGAACTCAAGACCGTCGTTTCCATGTGCGTTTGCTGAGTTAGACATATTTTGACCTGAAATCAAAGAGTCTAGGACAAGAAAAAGTGTGAAGAATAACTTGTGTTATCAGAAAACTAGCAACAAAACAATCACTATTATATTTAGCCTCACGGTGGGCGCCAAACTGTTTACCTCGAAAATGGTTTTAACAATTAAATGTGATTTGTGGTTCTAAAAATATGTGATTTATTCCAATACTAGTTAATAATCAAGAAATAATTAGTGTAAGTAAGGATAATATGATAGCCAACCCAGTGATGTCAAAGGATTGGGGGCCTCGAGCTCAATAGATTCGAGGACCTCGTGATCAGAAAATAGCAGTAAATAATGAACAATAAATGAAGAGAAGTAAATAATGAACAATGAATGAAGACCAGTAAATGAAGAACAAAAAAGTTGGAGTATAATGTTGAGCACGTTAAACGAGAAAAACATAGTAGAATGTTCTATTGCAGTGAATTATATGTGTTACAAAATGATTGGGGTCCCTTTTATATAGGAGGGGAAAACCCTAGTATGGTACATTTCTAATTATGACAAAGAATACTATTGGTACAGTTGTATAACGGTTTAGTACGGAGTTGTACTATTTCTGACAAATCCTATCTATCTTAACCACGTGTCCTTGGGAATTTCCCGCCTTTCCTTGACTGCCATCGATTTTGCACTGCCTCGAGGTAGGCCGTGTCGGGCCTTCGATACAATCTCTAGAGGTATACATTATGGGGTCGGTCTCGATCCTTACTTCGAACCTTCCGAGCTCGGGCTCGGCGTAGTAAAGCTTCAAAATCGGACTCCCTCAATTTTGTCCGTGTACAGGAATAGCGGCACCATCCCCTTTAACCTTAAATCTTGCCCATTTAAGATGATTTATAAGCTCTGTCTCTTCTTCTGTTTGGATCCAACCACCGCAATAATTTCCAATTGCTTCAAAAACTTTCTGCGACCACAAATGAAGTGGGAGGCCAACTAGCCTGATCCATGTGTGAGACACTGTTTCGACTGCCGCAACAGTGCCTGCTATCGGAGACCACCATTGTCGCTTGAACTCGTGACGCTTCCAAAACCATTTTCCTCTGAGGACATGTTCTGAAACTGTATTCGAAGAAAATTCGAAGAGAAATCTGTTGTTACCCATTTCATAAATTTTGATTCCATGCGTTTGCTTCCATGAACTACAAGCCCATTGCCGAGTTTCTGATAAAGTGAGGATATCGGGGATCTCTTTTGGAAAACTACCAACTATGATCCTACTGAGAATTTCATTCTATGTGGTGCAATGATCTCCAGATATGTGAATGCTACCCCACCTTTCTTGGACAGTAGCTTCATTAATTTCCCTCGATGTCCATTTGCTTCTTCTAATAGTTTTCGAGTATGGAAGGTATTCTTCAGTAGTTTTTGGAATAATAGTTGTTGTCTTCTGTCTGGTGCAATAAATGATTTTTTCTATTTTCGCTGTAATATCTTTCCATCTTGCATTGAATGCTATTTCAGGAATAATAATTATTGATCTTCTTTTTCCTTGGATGTTTATATAACGCCCCTATTTGTTGTAGTTCCTTGAATAGAAGATCTGTGAGAAATGGTCATGAAAATTCCATCTTCTCACTAAGTACCCCATCATCTTCGAAGCCTCCTTAAGGGCATAGCACAGATACACAATTGTTTTCTGGTTGAAATAAGTTCTTCTTATAATGTTTTTGCCTTGTTCAGTCCATTCATACCATACCTTTGCCCTCGATTCATTCCTGGTAATGTCATAAGACTTGAAACCTATTGCAAAATAAATTGTGCTGCCTTCCATAACCGTTACTAAGAACTTAACTAAGAGAACGCGGAAAAAAGATGTAAGCAGATATCACATTGGGTGAAAACTGAGCTTCAGGAACAACTGAAGAGAATTCCGGTGGGATGGTGCACCGGATAAAGTAGTTCTACAATCCTAGGAAGTAGGAAAGAGAAAAACATTGAAAAGTGTGCCTGAGAGCATTTCAATGTATATAACTTAAACCCATTCCAAAAAGTTTGGCGTTTTAGGGCCCTAATGTTCAATAGCACCCTAATATTCCTCTTTTCTGGAGTTTTAGGGCCATCAAATTGAAATTTCACCCGATTCCGAAATTTTTATGTGTTATAGCCCACACTAGCGGTGTGGGCCTGGGCGCCCAGACCCGTATAGCATAAAAATATTTTGGCCCATAAAATACGACCAGAGGAACATTAGTCATCGCCTCTCCATGACCGTTCTTATTTTTTGGAGTATTAGAGGCATAAAACTGGAATTTTGCCCGATTCACAGATGTTTGTGTGCTATAACCCGCGCCACCAGCGTGGGCACGGGCGCCCGGACTCGGATCGCCTAAAAATTTATCGACCCATCAAAAAGTATCAAAGGAATATTGATTACCGCCTCGCCATGAACATTCCTCCTTTTTTGGCATTTTAGGACCATAAAATTTGAATTCTGCTCGATTCCTAGATTTTTGTGTGCCATACCCATAACTCACGCCACCGGCGTAAGCCCGAGCGCCCAGACCTGGATCGCCTAAAACATTTTGGCCCATCAAAAATGACCTAAGTAACATTAGTTATCACCTCGCCATGACCATTCCTTTCTTTTGGAGTATTTGGGCCAAAAACATGGAATTCCACCCGATTCCTAGATTTTCGTGTGTTATACCCACGCCACTGGCTTAGGCCCAGGCGGCCGGATCGGGATAGCGTAAAATTTTGCCGGCCTATCAAAAATGACCTATGGAACATTAGTCATCGCCTCTCCATAATTGTTCCTCCTTTTCTGGAGTTTTAGGACTAGAAAACTAAACTTTTGCGTGATTCCCAAATTTTCGTGTGTTATTGTCCACGCCACTGTTATGGGCCCAGGCACCCGGAACCGAATATCCTAAAATTTTGTCGACCCGTCAAAAACGACAAAAGGAACATTAGTCTTCGCTTCGCTACCACTGTTCCTCCTTTTTTGGAGTTTTAGGACCATAAACTGGAATTCTACCGGATTTCCAGATTTTCGTGTGCAATAGAGCCCACGCCACCGGCTTAGGCCCGGGCGTCCAGACCCGGATCTCCTAAAATTTTGCCGGCCTATAAAAAGCGACCTAAGTAGCGTTATTCACTGCCTCTTCATGACCGTTGCTCCCTTTTTGGATCTTTTGGGCCATAAAACTGGAATGCGCTCGTTTCTATATTTTTGAGTGCTATTAGCCCACGCCACCGGTGTGGGCCTGGGCGCACGGACTCAGATCGTCTATAGTTTTATTGACCCATCAAACAAATCTAAGGAACATTATTCATCGCCTTTCCATGATCATTCCTCCTTTTATGGCATTTTGGGGCAACAAAACATGAATTTCGCCACCAGCGTAAGCCCGGATCGCTTAGATTTTTTTCGGCCGATAAAAAATGAACGAAGAAACATTAGTCATCGCCTCGCCTAGAGTATTCTTTTTTCTGGAATTTTAGGGCTATAAAACTGGAATTCCGCCCGATACCTATATTTTCGTGTGCCACAGCCCGCGCTATAAAACTGGCGTGGGTTTGGGGTCTCGAACTAGGATAGCCTAAACCTTTTTCGTCCTATTAAATTGACCAAAGGAAAATTATTCATCGCCTCTCCATGGCCGATCATCCTTTTTTGGCGTTTTAGGCAGGGACATGCATAATTTGGTAAATACCGAATTACCGTACTGAAATCGAAAAGTTTGTTTTAGGTATTCGATATTTTGGTATTTGGTATGGTATTTGGATTATGTTTATAAAAAAATTTGGTATTAGGTATGGTATTTTATATTTACATAAATAATACTGAAATACCGATACCGAACCGAAATTTATAATAAGTTACACATACACATATTATTGATTAAAACATTACTTTTCTTTTGGCATGCATGTTTGAAGATGGCAGTAAAGCCCATTAACTTTTTTAGAAAAATGGAGGACCAAGTTAGGTTGTCAGTTTTAACTCTTATTCTCTAGGATACCAAACATCTTAATGTAATACTTTTATAGCTTTAGGGTGTTTCTTCTCGTGTATCAAATTGCATCTATTGGACTAGTCCTTGTTATATTCTCTAACTACACCAATTAGCTCTAGGCAAGTAACAAGATATTTTCATCGGTTAAATTTATTCCTTTATGTACTTTTATAGGTTGATACTTGTTGGTTTTGGACAAAATGTTTGTCAATAGTCTAGTTAATATTGAAACCAAACAAACCGAAATTACCAAACCGAACAAACTGAAACCGAAAGGAGAAAAAACGAATCATACTAACTATAATTAGGTATTGTATTACTATAGCATTTTAAGAAACTGAATACCAAAAATCCTGAACCGACGAACACCCCTAATTTTAGGGCAATAGAATTTGAATTCAACTCGATTTCTAGATTTACGTGTCCTATAGCCCACGACACTGGCGTGGGACCGGGTGCCCAGATCGCTTATAATTTTTTCGGCCAATCAAAAATTACCTACGGAATATTAGTCATCGCCTCGCCATGACCGTTCCTCCTTTTATGGCATTTCAGGGGCCATAAAACTGAAATTCCGCCCGATTACCCGATTTTCATGTGTAGCCCACACCACCGGAGTGGACACATGCGCTCGGAACCTAATCGCCTAAAAACATTTCGGCCTATCAATAACGACCTAAGGGACATCAGTCATCACCTCTCCATGGTTGTTCTTCATATTTGGTATTTTTAGGAATATAAAACTAGAATTTCGCCTGATTCCTATATTTTCTTGTGATATGCCCCATGGAACGGGCGCGGGCGCTAGAGCTCAGACCCGGATCACCTAATATTTTACCGACTCATCAAAAAATGACCTAAGGAACACATTAGTCATCGCCTCGCAATGATCGTTCCTCATTTTTTGGCATTGTAGGGCTATAAGACTGGAATTCCGACTGATTCCCATGGCTTGGATGCCCGGACCTCGATCGCCTAAATTTTTCCATCCTATCAAAAATGACCTACATAACATTAGTCATCACCTCTCCATGACCGTTCTTCCTTTTTGGCATTTTAGGGCCTAAAAAATCGGAATACCACCCGATTCCCAGATTTTGGTGTGTTATAGCCCACACCACTGACGTGGGCTCGGCGCCAGACAGGGGTCGCTTAAAATTTTGTCGGCCCATCAAAAAATACCTAAGGTACATTTATTATCTCCTCGCCACAAAACTGGAATTTTCCCGATTCCCATGGCCCGGGTGCCCAGACCTTTATCGCCTAGAATATGTTTCCCATAAAAACGACCTAAGGAATATTAGTCATCCTCTCGTCATGATCGTTCCTCCTTTTTTTATGTTTTAAGGACATAAAATTAGAATTCCACCCCACGCCGTCGGCGTTGACCCGGTCACCCAGATTTAGATAACCTAATATATTTCCGACCCATAAAAACGATCTATGGAACATTAGCCATCGCTTCGCCATGACCGTTCTTCGAATTTCGGTGTTTTGGGTCCATAAAACTGAAACGTCACCTGATTTCCTTATTTTTGTTCTATTTCCCATGCCACGGGGGACCCGGATCGCCTAAAATTTTGTTGGCCCATCAAAAATGACCTAAGGAACATTATTAATCGCATCTCCATGACCGTTTCTGACGTTTTAGGGAAATAAAACTGGAATTCTGCCCATTTCTCGGATCTTCGTGTGTTATAGCACACACCACCAGCGTGGACCCCTGCGCTTGAACCCGGATCTCCTAAAACTTTTCTGGCCTTGCCATGACCGTTCCTAATATTTTTGCATTTTAGAACAATAAAGCTATAATTTCGCCCCGATTTTAAAATTTTCTTGTGCCAACGTCAACGGTATGGGCCAGAGCGCCTGGACTCGGTCGCCTAAAAACATTTCGGCCTATCAAACATCACCTAAGTAACATTATTCATTGCCTCGCCATGATTGTTCCCCCTTTTTGACGTTTTAGGGCCATAAAATTGGAATTTCACCCGATTCTCGGATTTTCGTCTACTATAACCCACACCACCGGCGTGGAGTCGTGCGCCCGAGCCCGGATCGCCAAAATATTTTTTGGCACATCGAATAACGACCAAAGGAACATTAGTCATCTCCTCGCCTTGACTGTTGTTCATTTTGGTATTTTAGGGCTATAAAACTAGAATTCCGTCTGATTCCCATGGCTTAGGTGCCCAGACCTCGTTCACCTAAAAATTTCCGTCCTATCAAAAATGACCTAAGGAACATTAGTCATCGCCTCTCCATGACCATTCCTCCTTTTTGACGTTTTAGGTCCATAAAACTAGAATTTTGTCTGAATCCCATATTTTCGTGTGCGATAGCCCGCGCAATCAGCATTGGCCCAGGCGCCCGGATCCGGATCGCCTAATATATTTCCAGCGCATAAACAATGACCTAAGAAACATTAGCCATCGCCTCTCCATGATCGTTCCTCTTTTTTTGGCATTTTTTGGCCATAAAACTAGAGTTTTACCCGATTTTTAGATTTGTGTATAGCCCGTGCCACTAAGGTGGGCCCGGGCACCCGGACACGGATCGCCTAAAATTTTGCCGACCCATAAAAAATGATCTAAGGAACATTAGTCATCGTCTTTCCATGACCGTTTCTCATTTTTTGGAAACTAAGGGCATTAAAACTATAATTCGACCCGATTTCCATATTTTCGTGTGATATAGCCCACGTCAATCGTCTGGGCCCGGGCGCCAGGACTTGAATCGCCTAAACTTTTGTCGGCGCATCAAAAACAAACTAAAGAACATTATTCGTCGCCTCGCGATGACCGTTCCTCCTTTTTTGACGTTTTAGGACATTAAAACTGAATTCCACCCGATTTCAAAAGCTTTGTGGGCCCTGGAGCTCGGACCCGGATCGCTGAAGATTATACGACCCATAAAAATGACCTAAGGAATATTATTCATCGTCTCGTCATGACCGTTCCTCCTATTTTGGCATTTCAGGGCCATAAAATTGGAATTTAACCCGATTTCTAGATTTTTGTGCTACCCACACCACGACGGTGGGCTCGGGCACTCGGACCCAGATTGCCTAAAATTTTGTCAAACCATCAAAAACGACCTATGGAACATTATTTATCGCCTATCCATGATTGTTCCTCATTTTTTGGCATTTTAGGGCATTAAAACTATAATTCCGCCCGATTTGCATATTTTTGCGTGCTATATAGCCCACGTCAACGGTGTGGGCCCCGACGCAAGGACCCGAATCACCTAAAAATTTATCGTCGCATTTAAAATGACCTAAGGAACGTTATCCATTGCCTCTCCATGACCATTCCTCCTTTTTTGGCGTTTTAGGGATATAAAACTAAAAATCCACATGATTCTCAAATTCACATATGGCGTGGGCCCTAGAGCTCGGACCCGGATCACCTAATATTTTACCGACCCATCAAAAATGACCTATGTAACTTTATCCATCGCCTCTCCATGATCATTCCTCATTTTTTTCGCATTTTAGGGCTATAAAACTAGAACTCCGCCTGATTCCCATGGCTTGGGTGCCTGGACCCCGATCGCCTAACATTTTTCTGTCCCATAAAAAAAGACCTAAGGAACATTGGTCATCATCTCTCCATGATCGTTCCTTCTTTTTTGGCGTTTTAGGCCATAAAACTGGAATTCCACCTGATTCCCAATTTTTCGTGTGCTATAACCCACGCTACTGGCGTGGGCCCATGCGCCAAAACCGCATCGCCTAAACATTTGATGGCCCATCAAAAATGACCTAAGGAACATAAGTCATCGCCTCCTTATGACCGCTCATTTGTTTGACATTTTGGGGCCATAAAATTGGAATTTCGCGACTGCTCGATTCTCAGATTTTCGTGTGATATAGCCCAAGCCACCGACGTTGGCCCGGGCGCCCGGACCGGCATCGCCTAATATATTTTCATCCCAATAAAAATGACCTAAGGAACATTCGTCATTGCCTCGCCATGACTGTTCTTCCTTTTTTGGCGTCGTAGGTCCAGAAAATTGAAATTTCACCCGATTTCCTTATTTGTGTGTTATAGCCCACGTCACGGGGTGGGGCTCGGGCACCGGGATCGGCTAAAATTTGGTCCTCCCATCAAAAACGACCTAAGGAACATTAGGCATCGCCTTACCATGACCTTTACTCATTTTTTTGTCATTTTAGGGCAACAAAACTATAATTCTGCTCGATTTCAAAATTTTCGTGTGCTATAGCTCTCATCAATGTTATGGGCCCGAGCGCCCGAACCCGGATCGCCTAAAACTTTGTCGGCCTATAAAAACGTCCTAAGAAACATTATTCATCACATCTCCATGACCTTTCCTCCTTTTGGCGTATTAAGGCCAGAAAAACTGGAATTCTACCTGATTCTCATATTTTCGTGTACTAGCCCACACCACGGCGTGGACCCATGGACGCGGACATGATCGCCTAAAATATGGCTGGACCATCAATAACAACCAAAGGAAAATTAGTCAATGCCTCGCCATGATTGTTCTTCATTTTTGGTACTTTAGGTCTATAAAACTGGAATTCCACCCAATTCTCATATTTTCGTGTGCTATAGTCCATGCTGCGGGCGTGGGCCCTGGAGCTCAAACCTGAATCACCTAATAATTTACTGACCCATCGAAAATGGACTAAGGAACATTAGTCATCACCTCGTCATGATCGTTCCTCATTTTTTGGCATTTTAGGGCCATAAAACTAGAATTATACCTGATTCCCATGGCTCGGGTGCCCGGACCCCGATCGCCTAAAACTTTGCCGTCCCAACAAAAACGACCTAAGGAATATTAGTCTTCGCCTCTCCATGAACGCTCCTCCTTTTTTGACGTTTTATGGACATAAAATTGAAATTTTGCCCGATACCCAAATTTTCGTATGTGATAGCCCACGCCATCGGCATTGGCTCGGGCGCCCGTATCCGGGTCGCCTAATATATTTCCGTCCCTTAAATAACTACCTAAGAAACATTATTCATCTCCTCGCCATGACTGTTCCTCCTTTTTTGGCATATTAGGGCCATAAAACTTGAATTTCACCTGATTTCCAGATTTTTGTGATATTTCCCACGGGGGGGGGGAGCACCTCGGATTGCCTATAATTTTTTCGACACATCAAAAATGACCTAAGGAACATTAGTCATCGTCTCGCCATGACCGTTCTTCATTATTTGGCATTTTAGGGCAATAAACTTTAATTCCGCCTGATTTCTAAATTTTCGTGTGTTATACGTTAACGGTGCGAGCTCGATCGCCTGGACCCGGATCGCCTAAAATTTTGTCGGCCTATAAAAAACGGCCTATGGAACATTATTCTTCGCCTTGTCATGACCGTTTCTAATATTTTAGCTCTTTAGGGCCATAAAACTCGAATTCCACCCGATTCTCGAATTTTCGTGTGCTATAGCCCACACCATCAGCGTGGACTCGTGCACTCGAACCTAGATCGCCTAAAATTTTGCCTGCCCATCAATAACGACCTAAGGAACATTAGTCATCGCCTTGCCATGACCGTTTTTAATTTATTGGTATTTTAGGTCTATAAAACTGGAATTCCGCCCGATTCTCATATTTTCGTATGTCATATCCCACGTCACGGAGGTGGGCCCGGGCACCGGACCTGGATAGCCTAAAAAATTTCCGGCTCATTAAAAATGACTTAAGAAATATTAATCATCGTCTCGCCATGACCGTTGCTCATTTTTTGGCATTTGAGGGCATTAAACTATAATTCCACCCAATTTCCATATATTCGTGTCGTATAGCCCACGTCAACGGTGTGGGCTCGAACGCCAAGACCCGGATCGCCTTAAATTTTATTGGCGCATCAAAAACAACCTAAGGAATATTATTTATCCCCTCGCCATGACCATTCCTCCTTTTTGGCATTTTAGGCCCATAAATCTAGAATTCCGCCCGATTCCCAAATTTTCATGTGACGTGTGCCTTGTACCTCAGACCCGGCTAACTTAGAAATTTACCAACCCATAACAAATGACCTAAAGAACATTGGTCATCGCCTATCCATGATTGTTTCTCAATTTTGGACATTTTAGGGCCATAAAACTGGATATCCGTCTGATTGCCATGGCCCGGGTGCCCGGAACTCGATTGCCTACATTTTTCCGTCACATCAAAAACGGCTTGCAAAGCATTAGTCATCACCTCTACATGATCGTTCCTCCTTTTTTTGGCATTTTAGGGGCATAAAATTGGAATTCCACTAGATTTCTAGATTTCGTGCGCTAAAGCCCATGCCACCGGCATATGCCTGGACGCCGGACCCACATCGCATAAATGTTTTCCATCAACAACGACTTAAGGAACATTAGTCATCGCCTAGCCATGACCGTTCTTCATTTTTTGGTATTTTAGGGCTATAAACTGGAATTCTGCCTGATGGCCATATTTTTGTGTGCTACAGCCCACGCCACGGGCGTGGACCTTAGAGCTCGGACCTGGATCGCTCAAAATTTTACCAACCCATCAAATGACCTAAGGAACATTAGTCATCGCCTCGCCATGATCTTTCCTCATTTTTTGGCATTTTAGGACCATAAAACTAGAATTCCGCCCGAATCCCATGGCTTGGGTGCCCGGACCTCGATCGCCTAAAATTTGTTTGTCCCATAAAAACAACCTAAGGAACACTAGTCATTGCCTCGCCATGAGTGTTCCTCCTTTTTGACATTTTAGAGCCATAAAACATTAATTCCGCCTGATTTCCATATTTTCGTGTGTTATAGCCCACGCCACCGCCGTTGGCCCGGGTGCCAGGATCCTGATCGCCTAATTTTTACGGTCCATAAAAATGACCTAGGGAACATTAGACATCGCCTTTCCATGATCGTTCCTCCTTTTTGGCGTTTTAGGGCAATAAAATTGGAATTTTACCCAATTTCCATATTTGTATGTTATAGACCACGCCACGGGGGTGGGCTCGGGAACCCAGACACAGATAGCCTACAATTTTTGTCGGCGCATCAAAAATTACCTAAGGAACATTATTCGTCGCCTCACCATGACCCTTCCTCCTTTTTTGGCGTTTTAGGGCCATAAATTGGAATTTCGCCTGATTTGCAAATTTTCGTGTGGCGTGAGCCCTAGATCTCAGACCCGGATCGCCAAAAAATTTTACCGACACATCCAAAATGACCTAAGGAACATTAGGCCTCATCTCTCCATGAATGTTCTTGATTGTTTGTCATTTTAGAACCATGAAATTGGAATTTCGCTCGATTCCCATGGCCCGGGTGCCCGGACCTCGATCGCCTATAAAAATTTCGTCCCATAAAAAACGACCTAAGGAACATTAGTCATCACCTCTCCTTGACCGTTCTTCCTTTTTGGGGTTTTCGGGAAATAACTGGAATTTCACTTGATTCCTAGATTTTCATGTGTTATAGTCCACGCCACTAGCGTGGGCCTGGCACCGGACCCGCATCGCCTAAAATTTTGCCAGCCCATCAAAAACGACCTAAGGACATTAGTCATCGCCTCGTCATGATCGTTCCTAATTTTTTGGTGTTTTAGGCCCATAAAACTTGAATTCCGCAAAATTTTCATATTTCTGTGTGCTATAGCCCACACCACAATTATGGGCCCGAGCGCCTGGACCAGGATCGCCTAAAATTTTGATGTCCTATCAAAAATGACCTAAGGAACATTATTCATCGCCTTGCCATAGCCGTTCCTCCTTTTATGGTGTTTTAGGACCATAAAATAGGAATTCTGTCTGATTCCCGAATTTCCATGTACTAGCTCACATCACAGGCGTTGACCCGTGCGCTCGGACCCAGATCACCTAAAATTTTACCGGCCCATCAATAACGACCTAAGGAACATTAGTCATCGTCTCGCCATGACCATTCTTCATTTTTTGGTATTTTAGGATTATAAAACTAGAATTCCGCATGATTTCCATATTTTGGTGTGTTATAGCCCACACCACCGGCGTGAGCTTAGGCTAGGGGTGGGCATAAAATCCGAAAAATCAAATTCCGAACCTAACCGAATTAATTTGGTATTTCGGTTTTAGTTTTTTCGGTATTTTCATACAAAAATTGCGGTATTTTGACACGGTATACGATATTGAGTTTTTTATATTTCGGTATACTGAATACCGAAATACCGCAAATTTTAAGTTCAAACTCAACTACAATTTTATTTTATAACCCAATAACTAGCCTAAGCCCAACACCCCTTTTATGTGAAGAATACTAGTTTTGTCAGATATGACGGGACAATAAAGCTTAAAGCTTCCGTAAAAGCATGGTTTTGAGTTTTTCTGTTGCACTAGCGAACTTCATGCTCATCGTTCCTTTATTATGATACTTCTTTTAATTTGAGGCTTTTCTGGCGAATTGGCCAAAGAAAGTGGCTCCTAAAATATTCTATCACTGTATGTTCTGATGCCTCCATGATAAATATATTTACCAAAGTAATATGTGGGATATTATCTATATAATTAGCACACCAAAATCGTTATTCAGTCCATTGTCCACTCCATTTCTATCATCTATTCTGTTAATGCATCAAATCGAAATCATACCGAACCAAAATAAAAAATATTGAACCGTATTGAACTATTTTTTTACGGTATTTGGTATACACAATTGATAAATTGAATACTGAAATACCGGACCAAAGTTTTTAAACACCAAACCGAAGTACCGAATTCCCACCCCTAGCTCAGACGGCCGTACCCCGATCGCCTAAAAATTATTCGACCCATAAAAATTATTTAAGGAACATTAGTCGTCGCCTCGTCATAATCGTTCCTCCTTTATTGCCATTTTAGGTCCACAAAACTGAAATTTCGCCTGATACCCAGATTTTTGAGTGCTATAGCCCACGCCACCGGCGTGAGCCTGGGCGCTCAGACCCGGATCGCCTAAATTTTGCCGGCCCATAGAAAATGATCTAAGGAACATTGGGTATCGCCTTGTCATGACCTTTCCTCCTTTTAAGGCGTTTGAGGGCCATAAACTGGAATTTCGCACGATTCTCAGATTCTCGTGTGATATACCCCATGCTACCAGCGTGGGCCCGAGCGCCCGGATCCGAATTGCCTAAATTTTGGTGGCCCATAAAAATAACCTAAGGAACATTAGTCGTCACCTCGCCATGACCTTTCCTCTTTTTTGACGTTTTAGGGCAATAAACCTTGGCTTATGCCCGATTTCTAGATTTTTGTGTACTACCACGCCACCGTCATGGGCCAACGCGCTTGGAGCCGGATTGTCTTAAATTTTGTCGGCCCATCAAAAACGACCTTAGGAACAATAGTCATCGCCTCGCCTTCAGCGTTTCTCCTTTTTTGGCGTTTTAGGGTCATAACTGAAATTCTGCCCAATATCTATATTTTCGTGTGTTATAACCTACACTACCTGTGTGGCCCAGGTGCTCGGACTCGGATCACCTAAAAAAAATTCAGCCCATTAAAAACGACCTAAGGAACAATAGTCGTCGCATCGCCATGACCGTTCCTCCTTTTCGGGTGTATTAGGGCGATAAATCTGGGATTCCGTCCGATTTCCAAATTATCGAGTGATATAGCTCACGCCAACGGTGTGGGCCCGGGCGCCTGGACCCGAATGGGTTAAAATTTTGTCGCGCATCAAAACGACCTAAGGAATATTATATTATTCATCGCCTCGCCATGCTCGTTCCTCCTTTTTTGACGTTTTAGGGCCATAAACTGAAATTGCACCAGATTTCGAAATTTTCGTGTGTATAGCTCACGCCGGTGGCGTGTGCCTTAAAACATGAATTTAGGATGATTTCTAATTTTTCGTGTGCTAATGCCCGTGTTATCGTCATTAATTTGGGAGACAAACTCCGAATCGCTTAAAATTTTATGGGGCCATCACAAACGACCTAATGAACAATACTCATGGCTTCGAAACGACCTCATTTTTTGGCGTTTAGGGCCATAAAACAGGAATTCAGGACGATTTTCAACTTTGTGTGTGCTAATGCAACGCCATCTCCATGAATTCGGACGACGAGTACTGAATAGCCTAAAATTTTATGTATCCATCAAAAACGACCTAATGAACAATTGTTATCGCTACGCGACAATTGTTCCTCGCTTTTTTTTATGGTTTACGGCCATAAAACAAAAGGTTAGGATGATATACAATTTTTTGCCTCTAGCTCTTATCGGACCCACGATAGCCAACCTAAAAATTATGAAAGACGAAGTTCAAATTCTAGAAATGTCAACACAAATTGTGTGCGGATGCATTGGCAATATTAACCTCCATGACAAACATTCATGAGGGAAAATACACCCAATCATGATAGAATAAGGATTTATTTAAGACGCCCATAAACCGACTCAAATACCACAATTGAAAAAGATATAATTATTAGGAAACCAAAAGAATATTGTTGCAGAGCCCTAATGGATTTGCCTTTGTCCTCATTGATCAAAACTATTTGTACTTATTCTGTTTTATTGCCAAATTTGAAAATGAACCAAACAAGTCTGCGAAATTGAAAAAGGAAACTAGCTTAATGAGATGGACAAATAGTTTATCTGACATATTTTGTAGGTTACCATTTTTCATGTTTTTTTTTTAAAATTATTTTTATTAATTCCAAACCTGTTGCTATATATATATCACTTATTTCCAATTAGTTATCGCTTACGAAAATTCTTTACTTCCATTTGTACTATTGTTAGTTGAATTTATTGACTAAGAGAGATCATAGGTCTCTTGAGACACTTTTCCTCTAAACAATTTTAAGCTTTAGTAATTTTAATGTTGCACCTACGTTCAAATCTGCGTGATTATGATTTCCTTGAGTCCTTGAGCCGAGAGTTCATCAGAAACAACCTATCTATCCGACAAGGTAGGAGTAAAATTTACGTATACATTACACTTCCCATATTTCACTTGTGTTGTTGTTGAATAATGTTGCACCTACGAATATGTGCATTTGCATATCTAGGGGCGGAGCTAGAGTGTCGCCAACGGGTTCGATCGTACCCAGTAATTTTAGTTCGAACCTTGTATTTGTCTTAAAAACTTTATTGAATATATATATGAATTATTAATTTAGAATCCAGTAACTTAAAACGATTAGAATCTTGAACCCATAAACTTGAAATTCTGGCTCCGCATCTGTGCATGGAGATATAGCTAAATCATCAAAGGTGTCTCATCTTTATTTTGCATGACTAATATAAGTGCACCCTTTTAATCTCTTTTACTTGTAACGGTATAGAACTAGCATATGTATTTCTATAGCACTCTCTTATATTCTTATCGATGTGTTGGACGATAACAGGCTAAATTCACATAGTTTAGCGTATGTTTATACTCTAACTTAATGATGCTTCATTATCTTAACGATTATTAAATGATGATAAATTGGCTATAATTGTGAGTTTTGTGTTTCACAGGAGGACAATGCACTATTGAGGACTTAGGATGGTGATTTGAGCGAAATTGAAGAAGAACAGCCCCGTGGGATAATTTATGGAGGACTTGAGGGATGAATACGCTTGAGACAGAAGGAAACCTCATTAGCACGAGTGTAGTGCGCCCGCGCTAGTCCAGTAAACAAGGCAGAAAGAAACCCCATTAGCGCGGGTTCTAGCGCAAGACTAGCGCGCTCGCGCTAGTCCAGTGATTCCGGGAAGTGCATAACTCAACTACCACGGGCATTAGCGCGAGACTAGCGCGCCCACGCTAGTCCAGACGGGAAAAATAAAAGCTGAAGGGTACTTTTGGAAGTTCAAGGCCAATCCACTCAACCTATAAAAGGTTCAACTCGCCCAAAGGAGTAGTTTATCAAGGTTTAGAGTCTAGAACAAGAATAGCAAAGGCAAGAGGCAAGGAGGGCAATTGAGCATCAATCCATATCTCCTTCTCTTGTGAATTTTACCATTGTTCGTGAATTCTCTTGTAGTTTTCATTATTGTTATGAGTAGCTAACTTTTATAATCTAAGGTTTTGATGAAACCCGTTGAGGATGAACTTATTGTGATATTAATATAGTTTTGCTTGGTTGTTAATCTCTATTTGTTCAACTACGTTCTTGTTGTAGTTGATTGAAGGGCCCTCAATTAGTTGTTCCTATTTATTATGTATCTACTTGAGAGAGAGTGCATATTTAGGTAGTTGTTTGAACAACATCACTCCCGGAGTATAGGCGAGATCCATAACCAAGGGTTTAGAGGTTGGATTAGAAATAACGATACCTCGGGTGCAATCTAAAGTGAATTGTAATGCAATTTAGCTAGCGTAACTTGAGAGAGTGCGTCTAGTAGATTATCATAATTACTTGAGAGAGATTTATGATAGCTGGAGTGTTCATGATTGATAGAGACAACTAAGTCAAAACTATAGGAATTATACAAGAAGGGATTTCATCGACGGGGGAAACCATAACCTTAGACCTTTATTACAATTGTTTATACCTCATTGTTAGTTAATATTTAGTTTATTAATTTCGTTCAGCTTTAGTAGTAAAAAGGCCACAAAGTGATATTCACAACTTTTGAGAAAGTTGATTATTGAGAATCTAGTAATCTACAACAATATTTGATACATTAGTTCCCTGTGGGATTCGACTCTGGGCAAAATACTCGGATTATATTTGAAATGCCCGCTTAGTCTTTTATTAGACATAGTTGAGCGTGATCAAATTTTGGCGCCGTTGCCGGGGAATTAACGGTATTATCATTTGTAGTCGGAGGAAAATACAAAATTCTTAAGTGTAATCAATTTTCTTTGATTTCTTTCATATATTGAAATTCTAACATTTGCTGAATCGGTTGTACAGGTGCATGACTAGAAACTCATTGAGAACTGGTGAAGTATTTGAAGCCTTACCATACCCCGAAAAAGTTTTCAAGGCCTTGAACAGGGCCAACAGGAGAAGCAAGCAACAACCATTCATTGAACACATTGAAACAGACATGGCATACCTAAATGACAGGAACAACAATAATAATGGGAAGATGTGGTTGACTCAGCGGGACACATTGCAGCGCCTGGGGTGCCCATTGCACCTGAGGCGCCCTTATATGACTGGGCACAACCCACAGCGGAGAATTTGGCCACCGCGATCATGGTACCGCAGATAGAAGCTGAGTCCTTCCAAATCACAAATAATATGTTGCACTTGTTGCAGAATAAGGGATTGTTTTCGGGGTCATACATTAAGGATCCCCAGCAACACTTGAAGAACTTCATGTCGATCTGCAAGACACAGAGGCAACCAAACGTCACTCCGGAGGAAATAAGACTGTTGTTGTTTCCGTTCTCAGTGACAGGAGTAGCACATACTTGGCTCAACTCACTCCTCATCAATTCTATTACTACATGGGAGGATTTGGTCAAGCAGTTTTTCAATAAATTCAATCCACCGAACAAGACAGCGCAACAAATGGATGAGATCTTGAGCCTCAGGCAGAAGCCTATGGAGACACTGCGGGAGACATGGGAACGTTTTAAAGGGATGCTGGTAGTCTGTCCTCACCATGGAATTCCAGAACAAATGTTGGGGCAGCGATTTTATATGGTTCTGGCTGATGGTGTGAAAGCTATTGTTGATGTTTCAGCTGGTGGAGCATTCCTGAGTAAAACGTAGAGAGAAGGTCAGGCTTTACTTGATAAAATGGCACAAAATTCAGGAAGGATGACCAGGGGTGCACCTATTACCCCAATCGTTCACTCAGTGTCATCAGATCCGTCCAACTCTATTGCTGAAAATATGGCAACTTTGATGACATAGATGAGCTTACTTACGAAGAAGGTAGAGGAGTCAGGGCAGAAGCAGAAAGTTCATATTGTAGATACTACCAATAGGGGCTTATGCACATCTTTCATTAGCCAACCAATTGGTAATTAGTGGAATGCATACTGCGATCATCTTCACTACCCGGAGAATATGAATTATGTGTCAAACTATGGAGGCCAGAGACAGGGTGGACAGAATTGGGGTCAGCAAGTTCAGCCGTACAGACCACCTCATCAGCAGCATAACAATGGAAACATGGGTGCCATGATACCTCATGGTAATGTGGCACCTTACCAAAGGCCACAAGGGTTTAACAATCAAAATCAGCAGCAGGCATACCACCCTCCTCAACAACAACATGGGGGGAGACAAAAAGATGGGTTTTCCAGGCTTGAAGCGATGATGCAACAGGTGATTGGGTCAACTGCCAAAATCAGTGAGAGAGTAGATGCACACGATTCAGCTATTAAAAATATTAAAGTGCAGATGGGCCAGATATCAATGTCTTTGAACAATCGTCCTCTTGGGACTTTACTGGCAGACACTCGGGTGAATCCTAAGGACCAGGGCCCGAAGCAGCTGATGGCAGTGAGTCTCTGCAATGGAAGATACTTAGACTTGGAACAGGAGATAGCTCGTGAAAGCAGGCAGGTAGAGACACTAGTACCAGTGCCGATTGAACTTGATGATTCAACAAACTTGACCAAGGTAACAGTGCAAACTGCTGGAGGAGCACCCAATGTGCAGAGTGAGGCTGAAAAAGAAGTGGAGATAACCCAAGAGCCGGTAGTTGAGGTGGTGGTCGAGAAATAAAAATCCCAAATCACTAGGAAGAAGAGACCGCCAGCACCATTCCCTCAGAGGCTGACCAAATACCAAAAGGATGAGCAGTACAAAAAGTTCTTGGATATGCTGAAACAGATACAGGTAAACAACCCTCTAATTGATGCTCTGAAAGAGATACCTGGCTATGCGAAGATGATGAAGGACTTGATGTCCCGAAAATTTGATTTCCAATACTTGGAAACTGTGACCCTTACTCAGACTTGAAGTGTTGAAGTGACACGACCAATTGTAGAGAAGTTGTCTGATCCAGGGAGCTTTACAATTCCCTGCACCATTGGAAATTTTGCTTTTGCCAAAGCACTTTGCGATTTGGGGACCAGTATTAATCTCATGCCCCTGGACATTTACAAGAGACTGGGGATTGGTAGAGCCAGACCAACTTCTATGTTATTTCAGCTAGCTGATAGGACGGTGAAGAGACCGTCAAGCATTCTAGATGATGTTTTAGTGCAAGTTGGGAAGTTTGTGTTCCCTGCTAATTTTGTGATACTGGATTGTTGAGTGTATGAGGAGATTCCCATAATATTGGGAAGTCCATTTTTGTCCACAGGCAGAGCCTTCATTGATTGTGAAACTGGGGAGCTCAAGATGAGGCTTAACGATGAAGAAATCACATTCAATGTGCAGAAATCCATGAGGCGACCGAGTGAGTTCGCCAACTGTTCTCTCATTGATGTTGTGGATGTGATAGTGGAGGAAGATGATGCGTCCTTAACTATTGAGGACCCCCTTTCTGCATGTTTGATGAATTTGAAGGAGCTAAATGGGGAAGAATTGGCAGAATGGGTGTTAGCACTTGAAGGTAAAGGGGTATGGCCGAGGGTTCTCGAGTTTGAGCCATTACACTTAGAGAAAAGAGAGAGCCCGCCAGCCAAACCATCTGTGGAATAACCACCCAAACTGGAGTTGAAACCACTGCCAGCCCATCTCAGGTACGCGTTTCTCGGACCTAACTCCACTCTACATGTTATTATCTCATATAGTTTGTTAGATGTGCAGGCAAATCAGCTGTTACAGGTACTCACTGAGTGCAAGACTGCCATTGGATGGACCATGGCAGATATCAAAGGGATCAGCCCGGCATATTATATGCACAATATTCTCCTGGAAGAGGGACACAGGCCTTCCAGGGAACACCAAAGGCGGCTGAATCCAAACATGAAGGAAGTGGTGAAGAAAGAAATCATCAAGTGGTTAGATGCGGGAATCATTTTCCCCATCTCAGACAGCAACTGGGTTAGCCCAGTGCAATGTGTTCCAAAAAAAGGTGGCATGACGGTTGTGAAGAATGACAAAAATGAGCTGATATCTACAAGAACCGTCACTAGCTGGAGAATTTGCATGGATTACAGAAAGCTGAATCTTGCCGCCCGGAAAGACCACTTCCCACTTCCCTTCATTGATCAAATGCTCGACAGGCTGGCAGGGAGGTCTCACTTTTGTTTCCTGTACGGGTACTCGGGGTACAACCAAATTTCAATTACCCCAGAAGACAGGGAAAAGACCTCCTTCACGTGCCCCTATGGGGTATTTGCCTTCAGAAGGATGCCATTCGGCCTCTGCAATGCACCTGCCACATTTCAAAGGTGCATGATGTCCATATTCACAGACATGGTCGAAGATATCATGGAGGTATTCATGGATGATTTCTCAGTAGTGGGAAATTCATTCAATGAGTGCCTAGAAAATCTGACCTGTGTGCTAAAGAGGTGCATCGAGACGAATCTTGTGCTTAACTGGGAGAAGTGTCATTTCATGGTACAAGAAGGGATCGTCTTGGGACACTTGGTGTCGAGTAAAGGAATTGAGTGGACCGCTAAAGTAGATGTGATTGAAAGCTTCCACCACCCACATCAGTCAAAGCAATACGTAGCTTCCTTAGGCATGCTGGGTTCTACCGGTGATTCATCAAAGATTTCTCCAAGATAGCCAACCCCCTATGTAAGTTGCTTGAAAAAGATAACCCCTTTGTGTTTTCTAATGATTGCATGGTGTCTTTTGAGGAGCTAAAAAAGCGGCTAGTCACGGCACCGATAATTGTTGCTCCCGCTTGGGAGCAATCGTTTGAACTCATGTGCGATGCCAGTGACTACGCAGTGGGAGCCGTGTTAGGTTAGCGCAAAGATAAAATAATGCACCCAATTTACTACACAAGTAGGACATTGAGTGGAGCTCAGTTGAACTACACGGTGACCGAAAAGGAGATGTTGGTGGTAGTGTTCCTTTGACAAGTTCAGGTCTTACTTGATCGGGTCGAAGGTGATTGTGTACACTGATCATGCAGCCATCGGATACTTGATTGAGAATAAAGAGTCCAAGCCGCGCCTAATTCGTTGGGTTCTGCTACTACAAGAATTTGATTTGGAGATTTGTGACCGCAAGGGCACACTTATCACAGGCTTAATTTCGACAAGCACCGTAAGGACAACTAGCTAGCTAAAACGCTACTTTTAGTTTCAGTCCAAGTGAAGAAACAGCACAAAAACGTGTTAACAATGGCAAACACTTCTTACACACAAAGCTGGAAAGAAAATGAAGGAAGGCACACAAAACGTTTTGGAGGCCAAGGCCAATTTTCTGATTATATTCAAGACAAAGGGAAACTTACAAGTAATGAGATGCCTATCTGCAAGGCTTATACAAGTATATATAGAGTTATTCAGCCACACTTGGTTAGGATTTACAACGAAAGACAAATTAAAGATGCTGACAGGAATGGTGTGAAGCAATCATTGCTGTCAGGCATGCTGCAAAGGTTGTCAGGCATGTTGTAATGTAACCATTGCTGTCAAGCATGCTGTTTTTGAACTTGATCAGCCATGGCAGATTTGAATTTTGGGCAGCTAAGGCGGGAAAATTGGTGAAGAATCAGGCGGGTCGGCACACTCTCCCCCGGCGGAGAACCAAGTCGCTGACCACCTGTCACGACTTGAAGGTGCTGAGAATGCAATAGAATCAGAGGATATTCTGGAAACCTTTCCAGACGAGCAGCTACTCGCCACGAGCATGGAGGATGTGCCATGGTATGCAGACATTGAAAACTACCAGGCAAGTGGTATTGAACCCTATGAACTCTCATTTGTCCAAAAGAAAAGATTTTATCATGATTGCCGCAATTATTATTGGGATGAACCTCACTTGTTTAGAATTTGCATTGATAACATGATCCATAGGTGTGTCCCCGAGATAGAACAATTTTCTGTTTTGCAGGCTTGTCACGCATCAGCATATGGAGGACATTTTGGAGGAGTTCAAACAACAGCGAAGGTGTTAGAGGCCGACTTCTACTGGACAACTGTGTTCAAAGATGCTCACCAATAGGTGAAGGGCTGTAATGAGTGTCACAGGATGGGAAACATATCACGTCGTCATAAGATGCCCATGAACCTGATACAAGAAGTAGAGGTGTTTAATGTGTGGGGGATTTCTTCATGGGTCCCTTTGTCATCTCATATGGCAATAAGTACATACTTGTTGCTGTAGATTACATGTCCAAATGGGTGGAAGCTGCAGCATTCCCTACCAATGATGCAAGAGTGGTGGTGGGGTTCTTGAAGAAAAACATACTCACCCGTTTTGGGATCCCAAGGGCCATTATTAGTGACGGCGGCACTCACTTTTGCAATCGTGTCTTCGAAAAGCTACTGGCCAAGTATGATGTGCGCCACAAGGTGGAAACCCCTTATCACCCTCAGACGAGTGGGCAGGTTGAGGTATCAAACCGTGAAATCAAGAGTGTGCTGATCAAAACAGTAAACGCCACAAGAACTAATTGGGCAAAAAATCTTGATGACACACTCTGGGCCTATAGAACTGCATGTAAAACGCCAATTGGTATGTCTCCGTACAAATTGGTGTTTGGAAAGGCATGTCACCTGCCTGTGGAGATGGAACATCAAGCTTGGTGGGAATTGAAGCAGTTGAACATGGATCTTGATGTTACGGGTGAAAATCGAGTCACAGAGCTGCATGAGTTGGAAGAATTCAGGTATCAAGAATTTGAAAGTACAAGGCTATATAAATAGAGAATGAAGAGGTAACACGACAAAAACATTGTGGACCGAAATTTCAAACCCGGAGATAAAGTATTGATCTATAATTCAATATTGAGATTGTTTCCGGGTAAGCTCAAGTCCCGATGGTCTGGACCATTTAAAGTGGTCGAAGTGTTTCCCTCTGGTGCTGTGGAAATTGCTACGAAAGATGTGTCCAACGCCTTCAAGGTTAATGGACAAAGATTAAAACTGTATGTGGGGATGAATGATACCAATGAGTTGTCTGTGGTGCATCTGTTTCAACCTCAGAGGTTGAGTGAGACTTAAATGCGCTCATTCTGTGTCGTGCTGCAACATTAAATTAGGCGCTTCATGGGAGGCAACCCATTGATTCTTGTACTCGTCGTGCCGCGACGTTAAATCAAGCGTTGGTTGGGAGGCAACCCAATACATATAGTGTTTATAGTGTAAGTACTAACATATGCAGGTGTGCGAGAAAAGGGGTGAACACAAGATCCCAAGAAAGAAGAAAAGAAAAGGATAAGTTTGATGACGCCTGGACTAGCGCGCCTGCGCTAAGCTAGCGCTAAGGTCACGCTAGTCAAGTTTCTCACTGTCTCTCGCATTCGCCACTAGCGCGGCCGCGCTCATCTCACGCTAGAGGTCACGCTAGTGGGGTTTTACACTGTCCCACGACCCCTGGGACTAGCGCGCCCGCGCTAGTCCGTCTCGACACAGGTAAGTTGTTTCAGTTATTTTATTTATTTTTGTTATTTTCTTTTTGTAATTTTCCCAACCACCCAAATTAACTTTTTACCCCACCCCAACCGACCCAACCCCTTCCACTACCCCCACTCCCCCACTCTCTCTATCCCACTCGAACACATCCCCCCCTAAAACCCTTCTCCTTCTTATTATTCTTTTTTTCCTCTTCATCTTCTCCCTACCCAAACTCAAGCAAAGCTCTGCAGATTTTCTCCCTCTCCCTTCCACAACTCAAGCAATCCCAACTCTAAGTCTTCTTCAACCCCCATTACTCCATCTCCCCCCTTCAACTCTACAGGTATGTATTTCTCACACTAATTTTCTTTTTATTTTGTAACCTTGTTTTTCTTTTCCCTTGTGTACAAAAAAATTGTAGCTTTTTCTTATTGGGTGGTAATTGATTTGTACTGAAAAGTGATGACATGATAAGTATGGCGTGTTGTGATTATGTTTGGGTTATTGTGGTGGTGCTTCATATCATATATTGAGTGCTTGGGGTTTAAATCGTTCAATGCCCACCACATGTTTGTAAAAATGCCCCATTGGAGGGAGTTAATGTGACCAATTTTGTGGTGAAGTCTGAGTAACCACAGTTGGGTCACCCTATCGTACTCAGCTAACATTGTGCTAATTGTAGGTACCATGCCTCCCCGCAAGCGTCAAGCCACAGGTTCCTCCTCGGGCCGACCGGCACGCACCTCCACCGTAGGAAGGACCCAAAAATTAATTGACTCTAGGCCTTTCAATAGCCAAAATTTTGTCTCAGTAAAGGCCCAGAACCGATTCGCTGAAAAAGAGGATAAGTCAGTTGTACTTGAGCAGGCCATGGACGCTGGTGCCATTAGGTTGAACTGTCCTAGAATGTATGATGTGTTAATACAGTGTCACCTAGATGTGTTCTTTGAGGATCCTGATGAGGCGAATGCCATGATTGTCCAGGAATTTTATGCCAACGCTCCCAAAGCACGAGAACTATGTGGTAACAGTGCGGAGAAGGCAAGTTAATGCCTCAGTGGAAAACATTCGGACAATGTACAGGCTACCT
This sequence comes from Nicotiana undulata, assembly GCA_005239495.1. Taxonomy (NCBI): domain Eukaryota; kingdom Viridiplantae; phylum Streptophyta; class Magnoliopsida; order Solanales; family Solanaceae; genus Nicotiana; species Nicotiana undulata. The sequence continues at coordinate 32,085 of ML244879.1, read as the reverse complement.
CCACCAGCAGAGGGCTATGTGGATGCCTACTAGAAATATCATGGAAAAAGGACTCCCTAGGATACGTTCACCCCAACAATCTGTCGGTCGGGCGTCCCGTTGAAGTGGTACCAATATGGGAACAAATTCCACTCCTCGGCCCTCAACTTTGAGGCCAAATACTGGTTGTACCTGATCAATAGCCGACTCTTGCCATCAAAAAACACTTCAGAGGTGAACATTCCTCGAGGGTGTTTGATTTGGTGCTTCATAGTAGATGCTCCGTTTGATGTGGCCCGGGTAATTCATGAGGAGATGTTTGTCCGCATGAAGGTCCCAAGGTACGGGTTCTTCTACCCATCGCTCGTTAGTCGATTGTGCGTTGCGGATGGGTTGTCAGGCGACTTTGCTGTAGATGGTCGGGTACCTGTGGCGCACCCGTTCACTGCTGATAGAGTTACTACGGGCAAGGAAGACGTGGTGGCGGATGAGGAATTGGTTGGGCATGACTCTGAGGAAGATGAGGCAGAGGAGGAGCAACAACATGGGGAGGAGGAAACTGAGCACATGGAGGAGGAGGGGCCCGTTCAGGAGAAGGTTGCGGATGTTGGAGGCCCGTCTAGGGCCAGTCGGGGACAGCGGTTAGACCACCTGGAGCAAGAAGTGGCCGGGCTGAGGACCTCAGTGACTAATCTGGGGACCCGAGTTGATGAGATGGCCACCCAGCAAAAGAAGTCTGAAAAGAAGATCACGGGCTGGCTACGCGCCCTGGGTTGTGCTTGCAACGTGGACCTAGGCACTGTCTCCGACCAAGATTGAGTTGTCGGGGAAGTCCCCTTACCTTACTCTGTATTTTCATTGGCCATGAGGACATGTACTCATTTTAAGTGTGGGGTAGAGGAAGGATTCCCTGTTTGTTGTATGTTGTACATTTGTTAATTGTTTGCTTTAACTTTTGTTTAACTTGGTAGAATTGTAGTTGTTTTTCACGTTTTCTTTTTGTAGATTTGTTTAAGGTTGTTTTTGTGTTGGTTGTGTTGTACATGGGGTATAATTAATTGAGTCGTCTTGGCCCGACGACGGATCCCTTCGACGGGGTTCTTGAGGTCCTAAGTCGATCATAAAAAAAAAAAAAAAAAAATTAGTGGACTCTTCCTGATGATGGACTTCGTAGGCAGTTTTCTTGAGGGAGGTTAGTCCAAAGAAAACCCCAAAAAGATTTTTTGTTTTATTTTTAGGTAGTGTAGTAACTCCCCTATGGTTTTTCTTTTGACCACAGTCCTTTTCCAAGGGTTTATCTCTAACCTGGTGTAGTTAGTTTTCTTATTTTTAGTTGTTAGGATTCTTTTGGGCAAGGAGCTGAATGATAAAATGCATCCATTGGTGTGTTACACCCGAACACCAAAGAACCTAGAGTGTGACGCTTAGGCTCATTGGTTGACTCTTGTAGAATGCCTTAATTTTGCATACTGTAACAGACTTGAATGCTCAATGGAGTGTCTTGAGGAACCAATTCGGAGTGGATTATGTGCCATGTATGTGTAAGGTATTTTACATTGTACTCTATGTCCACATTTGATACCTAGAACTTGCCACGTGTGTGTGCTAAGCAAAATAGTAGTTTGTTCAGTCTTAGAAGTGATATAGGCATTTATTTGTTAAGCCAGACATAAATATGTATCCACCTTATTGAAATTCACCATAGTTAACCTCTTTGAGCTTATAAGCCTGTTTTGTTGACAACCACATTACAAACCATACCCAATTGTTTGAATAGCTTGACTGTTTGAACCTTATACCTTCAATAAGCACTTGATTTGTTGAGAACATGTAAAAGTCTAAGTGTGTGGTGGTGGTCTGGTTTTTGAGTGGAATCAACGAAATAGGAAGATGGTGCGAAGCATAAAAGAATGAACACCACTGGGGGGAAAATGCACCTAATGAAATGTTGGGGGTAAATTAAAGAGAGTGGTGGAAATTCTGGCCAAACATAAGAATGGGTTGAAAGCTACAGTAGTTGTATTAAAAGTGTTTAGGGAGGTTAGTCACTATATCTAAAGATATCATACCCGTCCCTTAGCCTACACTACAACCAAATGAAGACCTAATTGATCTTAGACTGAATGGATTTGATTAGTAGAGTATTACACTACGGGCAAGCCTATGGTGTATCTTTGTGGCATATGAATGTTCTTTTTGAGAGTGAGTGAATATTTCCTACCTAAAGTTCCTGCTTGTTCTTAATATTATTTTTGTGGAACTACTCTCAATTGTGTGATGTGAGGGCAGAGAGTCATCGCTTGAGGCATAGATGTTACATTGCTAGGTGCAATGCTTGTAAAATATTCATGGTGTGATACCATAGGAAAGTGTTTGATGAAAAGAAGCCCTGTAGGATATAGTGGATTGCTCGAGGACTAGCAATGATTTAAGTGTGGGGTGTTGATAACAGGCTAAATTCACATAGTTTAGCGTATGTTTATGCTCTAACTTAATGATGCTTCACTGTCTTAACGATTATTAAATGATGATAAATTGGCTCTAATTGTGATTTTTGTGTTTCACACGAGTACAATGCACTATTAAGGACTTAGGATGGTGATTTGAGCGAAATTGAAGAAGAACAGCCCCATGGGGTAAATTATGGAGGACTTGAGGGATGAATACGCTTGAGACAGAAGGAAACCTCATTAGCGCGGGCATTAGCGCGAGTGTAGCGCGCCCGCGCTAGTCCAGCAAACAAGGCAGAAAGAAAACCCATTAGCGCAGACTATAGCGCGAGACTAGCGCACACGCGCTAGTCCAGTGATTCCGGGCAGTGCATAACTCAACTACCGCGGACATTAGCGCGAGACTAGCGCGCCCGCGCTAGTCCAGACGGGAAAAATAAAAGGTGAAGGGTACTTTTGGAAGTTCAAGGCCAATCCACTCAACCTATAAAAGGTTCAACTCGCCCAAAGGAGTATTTTATCAAGGTTTAGAGTCTAGAACAAGAATAGCAAAGGCAAGAGGCAAGAGGCAAGGAGGGCAATTGGGCATCAATCCATATCTCCTTCTCTTGTGAATTTTACCATTGTTCATGAATTCTCTTGTAGTTTTCATTATTGTTATGAGTATCTAACTTTTCTAATCTAAGGTTTTGGTGAAACCCGTTGACGATGAACTTATTGTGATATTAATATAGTTTTACTTGGTTGTTAATCTCTATTTGTTCAACTACGTTCTTGTTGTAGTTTATTGAAGGGCCCTCAATTAGTTGTTGATATTTATTATGTATCTACTTGAGAGAGAGTACATATTTAGGTAGTTGTTTGAACAACATCACTCCTGGAGTATAGGCGAGATCCATAATCGAGGGTTTAGAGGTTGGATTAGAAATAACGATACTTCGGGTGCAATCTAAAGTGAACTGTAATGCAATTTAGCTAGCGTAACTTGAGAGGGTGCGTCTAGTAGATTATCATAATTACTTGAGAGAGATTTATGATATTTAATCATGATCATGATTGATAGAGACAACTAAGTCAAAACTATAGGAATTATACAATAAGGGATTTCATCGACGGGGGAAACCATAACCTTAGACCTTTATTATAATTGTTTACACCTCATTGTTAGTTAATCTTTAGTTTATTATTTTCGTTCAGCTGTAGTAGTAAAAGACCACAAAGTGATATTCACAACTTTTGAGAAAGTTGATTATTGAGAATCTAGTAATCTACAACAACATTTGATATGTTAGTTCACTGTGGGATTCACCTCTGGGTAAAATACCCGGATTATATTTGCAACGCCCGCTTAGTCTTTTATTATACATAGTTGAGCGTGATCAAATTTTGGCGCTATTGCCGGGGAATTAACGGTATTATCATTTGTAGTCGGAGGAAAATACAAAATTCTTAAGTGTAATCAATTTTCTTTGATTTCTTTCATATATTAAAATTCTAACGTTTACTGAATCAGTTATACATGTGCATGCCTAGAAACTCATCGAGAACTGGTGAAGTATTTGAAGCCTTACCAGACCCCGAATAAGTTTTCAAGGCCTTGAACAAGGCCAACCGGAGAAGCAAGCAACAACCATTCATTTGAACACATTGAAACAGACATGGCAGGCCTGAATGAGAGGAACAACAATAATAATGGGGAAGATGTGGTTGACCCAGCCGGACACATTGCAGCACCCGTGGTGCCCATTGCACCTGAGGCGCCCTTATATGACTGGGCACAACTCACAGCGGAGAATTTGGCCACCGTGATCATAGTCCCGCAAATAGAAGTTGAGTCCTTCCAACTCACAAATAACATGATGCACTTGTTGCAGAATAAGGGGCTATTTTCGGGGTCATACATTAAGGATCCCAGCAACACTTGAAGAACTTCATGTCGATCTGCAAGACACAGAGGCAATCAAACGTCACTCCGGAGGCAATAAAACTGTTGTTGTTTTCATTCTCAATAACCTATTAAATTATAAAAATTGTGTAGCAAATTCATTAAATTGAGTGTATGTCATAACATAAATCTTTCTCGGAAATTGAAAAGTATCTGCAATGGAGAATGTGAATTTGGAAGAATATTTCTTCAATGTATTATGAGCACCAAAACTATTTGTTGGTTAGCATATGTTATTTGTATTTTGCTACAAATTGTAATGCAAAACTATGGGCCATGAACTGATATATGTTTTGGCTGAGTGGCCACTTATGACAGAAGCTCTTATTTTATCCAGTAGAAATGGCACCAGGTAGCCACTTTAAAAGATTGTTATTTAAGAATTAACCAGTGTATCTTAAATTTTAATTTTTGCACAAAATAGCATTCCTGAGAATGATTATCTGTGCACTCGTCCCTTCTATCCATCGAAAATGCAAGTGCCTTAACAGGTCATGAATTAGCTTTCAAACAAAGCAAGCCTAACTGAACCTTTTTTACCTTCAGCCCTCAACAATCTAACCATTTGAAAGCTGTGAAGTACAAAGATTTAGCACACAAGCATCATCACATTCCATTCTAGAACAGCACATAATTGACAGGTGTAGCGGAAAGTGATTGCCAAAGCACAAAGATAAATATCCATCAAGAATTAGTTTCTTCAAAATATGGACATAAACACATTGTCACATAATGAAGTTTATTAGCCACTTACACTTTGTTTGGATCATGGTTTCTCGTCGTTTTTATAATGTATCGTATTGTACCGTATTGTATTGTATCATATCGTTTTATAAACACAATGTTTGGATAAATTGTATTGTTTGTTGTTGTTAAATAACACTTTGATGTTTGGTTTGACTGTATCGTACTATACCGTAACTGATATGTTTACTAAAATTCCCTCAATTGTTTTAAATATCTAATTTATCAAAGATTACACATACAAATTATTTAAGAAAACTCCTTTCTACTAATTTATCACTAATTATGCCTTATATATAAATTAAGCAATTAAATTCATACAAATTCTATCGAAATTAGTTGAACAAGTTAATAATGTTAAAAATAATAATAAGTACACTATATTCATAATTAGATCATAATAATAAAAAATTTAAAAAAATGTTAAGTAAACTCCATTCAGACAAAGGTAAAACAAAACCTTTACCTGAAGAGTATGAAGAAGCGGCAGAAAACAAAATGAGTTTTTCACGTATGTAGGTTATTATATAGGTTATATTTGGGATGTTGTCTTTGAGAATTTATATAGGTTATTAGACTTTAGAATTCTATTATCGAATTATATGAGAAAGAGACTTTGCTATTACTTAAAATAGCAAAAGGTAAAGGGTAAAATAGAATTATAAAATAATAAGTTAGGGCATAATTAGAAAGAAAAATAGGAAACAATCTCACCACACCAAATCGGTTGTTTCAAAAAATGGGACTTTTCATTATCGCGGAACAATGGATTTAACAATACAATACAATCAATTTTAACTAAACAATGGGAAAACAATACAATACGATACAATGGGTAACAACCATCCAAACAAGCTGTAAACAAACAAAACAGACATTGTTCTGGAAAAACAATACAATACGATACAATGGGTAACAACCATCCAAACAAACTGTTAGTCATAATCATGACATGCAAGGAAATCAACTTCACAGAGAACCACGGTCGGTACACGATACTCATCCTTTAGCAGCATCTTGCGCGAATGGTAAAAGTTAAAACAAACACCAGTAATAGAACTACCAGTTTTCAGTGTCAGCAACGTGAAGTCATTTACTGCTATGTTATCTCTAATGGCTTATACAATAAATAACCATATGAACTCAGCAGGCTTCAGTAAATCAGTTCTCTAGTCTCACTCACTCAAGACGGGGGAGGGGATCTAGAGTGGAAAAGAAGACAGTCCCCCATCTGTGTCATTACTCACTCACAGAATATGCTGATCCTTGGGGCCGGTCACAGTGCAATCTGTAGGTCCTTGGAACCAGGGATCATCCAACTAGAATGAAATATTTCATATTTTTCTTCTTAGTAACATTAAGATTCAGAAACAGCATCAACAGGCATATGCAGAAATCATTCAGGGTCTAACTGCAGCATATATCCAAGCAGATAAGCTCACTGCAGAATGGTCACATGACATACTAGCAGGAATGCCAATTTGGCAGAGCACTAACAAAAATAAGAAGTCTAGGCCCAGCATATAATCTATTGAAAATGGCATGCAGTTGTTTGTCCTGAATTGACAATGGTACAGTATGCATCCTTGCACAACTAGTCAATAATTTAAGAGAATGGCTTTATAATATGTCACATGACTTCAAATTAGAGTTGACGTTAAGTTTACAAGTGGCCGACTAGAAAAGTTGAGCAATTACTACTAAGTATCAGCTAGTTCATAGGAAAGATTGGCATTAGGTTAGAACTAAAAATATGCATCAAGAAGCATTGGTTATTCCCCATATCCGGCCACATTTCTGGAAGCTTCCTGTGTCATCTCAAAGAATTCTTTGTGGTTCCCTTTTTTGTTTTCTTTCAGCAATAGACTGACGCATAATGATTGGAAAGCACAATTCTCCCTATAACACACAATGTGTATACATGAAAAAATATAATTCTACATTTTCTCCCATATTATCAATATCCATCTTTTAGTGAAGATTCAGAGCATTTTTATGCTTCTTGTATTTTGGCTTTTATATATTATAGCAAAGTGCTTAGAATTTGAATGAATAATTTGCATTTTATCTATCGCAAATTCAAATTGTTACAACTGGCCTTCTTTATATTGATAGTCCTCAAGATAAGCAAAAATCTACACATTGGAGAGCAATTTTAGTTGAAAAAACACCATATACTTTGGTGTTTTAAAACTGTAACCTACTCTTTCAAGAAACTTTGCGGGACCAGTAGAGATACTTAGAACGCGTCCATTTGAAAGAACTGAATAGAAATATAGAGATGTTCATAAATGGATCAAGGTGTCTTAACAGTTATGATCTCTCGTGAACGCAATACTATATGCTCTTGGTAACTTTAAAATTCAAAGCCGCATTTAAATATGAGTTTCAGAGTTCGTTTCAGTATTGAACTGCGGTCTGCAGCATATAATCTCACTGCAGACTGGCTCATAGGATCTTTTGGCAGATTAATACCAAAAATAACAAGCCTAGACCCCGCAACCAATATGCTGAAAGTGACAAGCATGTCTGTTCTGATCTAAGCTAAGCAGAATATGCCTACCTGGCACAACTACCTAACGCTATAAGATAACGATACTATAAGTACATGATATTTAGCTTATAGTTGCTTTTAAGGTACACATGAAGTGATGAAAAGGGTACAAAGTTTTGAGCTAATATTGCAGATAGCAGCTCTCACATAGGAAAGGTTGGTATCGGAATATGAACTAATAGTATGACACTATGACCTCAGTTATGATTTTAGACTCGAGCAGATACCCCTACCGTCAATTCACAAGTTCACAAGTATTTCTTGCACCCCCACATTCCAAGAGCTAAATTACTGGAAGTGGAAGCTTCCTGTGTCATGCCAAATAAATCTGTGTGGTCGCTCTTTATCACTTTCTTTCAGTACTAGAGTGATACAGAATGTTTGGAAGAGGACATGTTCTCTCTATAATGCACATGTGCGCCAACTACATGTTGAATTCCACAACTTACAAAGTCTAACAAAAGGAAGTACATACACTCTTCCTAAATAAATGAATATCTTCTTTTAGATGCAAAAGATAAATTTCAGTACCAAACAAAAAACTAATATCTTTACATCAAGATGGATTTCGCACAAGTGGTTAAAAGAAACTCTTAGTGTGTAAAATAATTATTTACATTCTCAACTAGTTTATCACCAATACGAATTGCTCCGTGCTTTTAGACATTTCAAATGAACTATTCCAATATTCGACATAATTTCTTTGAGAGTAGCACATTCAATATAAATGAAGCTGCGGAAAAAATAATTAACATAAACATAGTACTCAAATCAATACCAAAGACAATAATTCAACTAAGCTTCCATAAGCTTATAATAAGAATCTTCGAGACAATAAGAATAACAATCAAATATCTTGTGGTAAAAAGAAATAACACAGGGAAACAGTCAACAATCACCTGAACTATTGCTTGCCATAGTTCTCCAAGTACCATTTATAGGTATCAACAAGACCATCCCGAAGCGAAATCTTGGGTGTCCATCCCAATCCAACAAGCTTTGAAGTATCCATAAGCTTCCTCGGTGTCCCATCGGGCTTGGTCGAATCCCAAACCAATTCCCCTTTGAACCCCACAACTTCCTTAACTAACTCAGCTAATTCCTTTATAGTAACTTCACTCCCACTCCCTACATTCACATGTTCTAAATCACTGTAATTTTCTAATAAAAATATTACTGCATCAGCTAAATCATCCACATGTAAAAATTCCCTTAAAGGTGAACCTGTACCCCACACAACAACCTTATCTAGGTTGTTAATTTTTGCTTCATGAAACCTACGTAATAATGCAGGTAAAACGTGTGAATTCTCAGGGTGAAAATTGTCATTTGTACCGTATAGATTTGTCGGCATTGCTGAAATAGCATCAAAATTATGCTGTAGCCTATAAGCCTGACACATTTTGATACCGGCTATTTTTGCAATAGCATACCATTCGTTTGTAGGTTCTAAAGGAGCAGTTAAAAGGGCATTTTCGGGAATTGGCTGAGGTGCAAACTTAGGGTAAATACATGAGGAACCGAGGAACAGAAGCTTTTGGACTTTGTGATTGAATGACGAAACGATGACGTTTGTTTGGATTTGGAGATTTACAGTGATGAAATCTGCTGGATATGTGTTGTTTGCGTGTATGCCGCCGACTTTAGCGGCGGCGAGGATGACGTATTGAGGTTTCTCGGCGGCGAAGAAGGATTCGACGGTGGATTGGTTTGTGAGGTCGAGATCGGAATGTGTGCGGAGGAGGAGATTTGTGTAGCCTAATTGGTGGAGTTTTCGGACTACGGCGGATCCGACGAGTCCGCGGTGGCCGGCGACGAAGATCTTGGCGGATGTGTCTATCGGCATTTTTTGTGTGTGTGGACTCAGATTTCGGTGTGTGTGTGTGTGTGAAATGAGAGGGACTAAAGCTCGAGAGGAAGGAGCTAAATAATGCAAAAAAGTATTAGAAAAATAAAAAATAATTAGATAAATAAGAAAATAAAATTAAGATAATAAGTTTGTTTAGTTTCTTTTATAATCATGCGATATTCAAAATTATTGGTTCGGCTAATTTGAATTTTCAATGCGTACGTTTATTAAAGAGGAATTACTTTATATTAAGAATCTTTTCATTGTTAAAACTTGAATTCGAGGTCGAAATCAGAGGTGAGAGATCTCATTCATCTCATCATTAAAAGAGTAATTTTATTCCCGTCAATATAGCTTTTCGAGTTATCAAGTTGAACTGAATCATAAATTTCTAGAATTGGGAATAAACTTTTTGAGGAATTAAAATTTTAAATAATAAGTAAAAATGATAACTCGGTGCATTAAACTTCCGCTATACGTGGAGTCCGGGAAAAGACCGGACACAACGATCTATCGTACGCAATCTTACCCTGTATTTATGTAAGAGGTTATTTTCACAGCTAAAACTCGTGACCTTCTAGTCACAACTTGTAAGAAATAATAGAGCATTATTTAGGAAATAAACCAAGAATATACCGATTCATTCAAGAAAAAGCAATTGGGCAATAAAAAGATGCTCTTTTTATAATTATGTTGTAAAATATTAAGATAAATTTAATCTTTAATTACTAAAATTTTGACCTTACTACGGACATGAAAAGCTTATTCTATTATATATAGAAGGTCTTAATTTAATCCAAAACATTTCTATTTTTGTGTATTATATATAGAAGGTCTACAAAAGATAGCAATTATCAATTTAAGTGAGAGTACATAATTCAATCATCATTTAAAAATAAATAGGTGTATGAAAGACAAATATTTTGCATACGAATAGACAGATACAACTTACAAGTGGTCATTCAAAAATAGCCACAGTTTCAAAAGTAATCGAAATTTAGCTATTTTCATGTAAAGATAAATTTGAACGAAAACACTGTTCAAAATCCGAAAAATACTCCAGCATAATATACTGAAGTTCCAGAATTCTTATGTTGGAACTCCAGTACTGGACTTCCAGCAAAATATACTGGAGTTCCACTATAATATACCGGTCCAGCAAAATATGCTGAAGTTCATACACGGATGCTCTAATCTCCAGTATATTATGTTGAAATCTTCCGTGTGTTGGAGTTCCAGCATAATATGCTGGAAGTTCATACGCAACAACACTGATCTCCAGTATACTATGCCGGAACTTTCTGTGTGCAGTAAAATAGTAGTTATTTTCCAATGACTTTACAAACACTGATTATTTTTGAATAACCAGTCCGAAAACTGACTAGCCCGTGCTATTTTTACTTTGGCCTTAAACTAAATATTGAGTCCATGTTAATTTTCAGTACCAGAAAAAGAGTATCTAAATTATGAATATTTTTAACACTCTTTTCATAAATTCATGATACATTTTATAATGACTTGCACACAAATTGTTGAGGATTTTCATGTTATATTATGATAAAAATTGGATTCTTTTTAATGAATGGAGGAGCATTACTCAACATTGTTATATTTGCTTTCTTTTACACAAATTATTTGGCAAAATTAGTCACTTATGCAATTGTTAATTTCCACACAAAAACAAAAAAATGGCTACTAGTATGCAATGGAATATGCTAAGAAAAAAGGAATAAGATGCACGTGGAATATATTCTCCTAATTTGGATTGAAAGGATTAAATATAAATTAGGATTACTTGTTAATTATTCTTCATCATGATTTGTAAGTTGTAAACAGTCCAAAAAAATGAATGAAACCAACGCCTTAAACAGGGACAGAGCTAAAACACGACCTACGAGTTCGGCCGAACTTAATAGCTTTTGTCTCAATTATGTATTTGTTTTAAGAAATTCATCGAATATGTATAATTTCTTAATTTAAAACTCGGTAACTTAAACAAATTAGATTCTTGAACCCATAAATTTAAAATACCGACTCCGCCTCTGACCCCAAAAGCAAGATGTGGTTGACAGTTAAATGGGTTTTATAAGTTGTAAACCAAGAACCCATAGAATTTACTAAGAACAATAAAATAAATATTCTAAATAAAGTAAAATGAGAAGTTTATGATTTTGGTCTAAGAATGACGGTGTAGACTCTCTCCCTCCAAATTGATTGAACATTTAATTTTTATTTGGAGCTTTTATTTTATCTTTCATTACAATGTATAATATCATCGTCAATCTCTCAATTTCCTTGGATTATTAACCCAAGTTATTTGGAGATTTCTCTTTTGCTGAACTTGCACTCTATTACTTTGTTTTAGTCCTGCTCAACTTAAATTCTTTAGACTCTAAGGTCTGTCTACAAACCTCCTGTCTATCGTTAACTCCAACGTGTGTCTTGTCAGCCAATATTATGTCATCAGCAAATAACATATACCATGGTACCTCCCCTTGAATATGTCGTATCAATACATCCATCACCAAGGCAAATAAAAAATGGCTAAGAGTTGATACCATGTTATTCAAATCATAGTTTTCCTGCTCGTGACTCCCATAAATATTTTCAACTTCAACCATTTATGATAAGCTGAAACTTCAACGATATAATTGGGGAGCCCGGTGCACAAAGCATCCCCATTCACGCAATGTTCGGGGAAGAACCATACCCCAAGGGGTGTGATGTAGACAGTCTACCCTAATGCACGTAATACTAGTTGCTTCTACGACTAGAACATGTGACTTATAGGTGACACGAAGATAACTTTACCATTCCTCCAAGGCTTCCCTTTTTCGACGTTATACTTACGCTATATTGAAATAAGGCAATGAAATGAAAAGACATACATCTTTTACAATGAGGATTCTATCACAATTCAGAAGAATGAGAATCAATGCTCTTATAACTATGTTCAAAAAGGGGCACATGACAGTATAAATCAAAGTATCTGTGGCAAATGTAACTGCTGCATACAACAAAATCATTGTTACTTTGTCGCCTTTTTTTTTTCAGCGTCTAGCTTTTGGTTTATTGCATTAAGTGGAAATAGCAATATACAAAAAACAAATGATCAAATAAAAGAATAGGCTAACATGTATTCAGTTTAATTATCGCTAGGCAAGACGTAGATGTTCTCCTGCGTTTCGTACCCCAACAGATGTCCAGTGTAGTCACAATTTTCTTCTTGCTACCCAGATAGCCTTGACAATTTGAAGCTCCACAATTGCACTTAACTTCTGGTCCAAACTGCACAAATCTGCATATAAGAACAAATGCAGATCTCTTATTCGGATTGAAAACCAGAATGTATGTTGCAGATTAAGCTAATTAGCCAAATGCACATGTTGTGAAGTGTAATTCTTCAGTTAATATATACTATTTGGAAACATGACATTGTCTGCCTCATGTTGCGCGTTAGGACTACAAGTAAATATTACCACAACTTTTGGTGAAATAAAAACGATATATCGAATAAAATCACATAACTGGAAACTTCCCCTATGAAATTTACAAACACTCAACATATCACAGAAAATGATACAGCCAAATAGTCTCAGATGAGCAGGAGGTTTCTTCATTGTCATTTAGCTCATACAAATCAAATCACATATATTATCATGTATAACGACAAAAGGTTAAACGATTACAGACATATATTACTGACATAACTTGGAAGTATAGACAAGAAGAATACAAGAACCTAAATATAACTTTACTACAAACAAAAAGAAGCATACCTGTAATCATAGGTCAGAGGTTCTCCTACTTCAATGGATTGAGCAGCAAAGACACCAACTCGAGTCTCGCCTTCAACCTGCCTTTAATAGGCAATAAAAGTAAACCATTATAATGTTGAATTGTTGATCAAGGCACACAATGAGCCTAAAGGAAGAATCAAATATGGCGGACTGTAACACTTGCAACCTAAGAAATGATAGATATGTGACTACCAAAAGAAGAAAAAAAGAATTATATATATGTGGGAACTACTATACTGGAAAAATAAAAGCCACGCCATTCTATCGTATGTCTATTCATTAACCAATTCCTAAACTAGATTGGATGTTAGATACGGCGAGAAGACTTGGTAGAAATAGAACACTAACAGATGAAGGTATCTCAAAAATAAGTTTACGAACAATCTCCACTAACCAACAGAGCTCAGATGCCTGCCTGTAGAAGGAAGCCACGACATCATCTGAAATATGACATAGTTCAGCATTCGATGTGTCGTAAGACCGAGATTGGCAACATGCACATAAATTGAATGATGCTAGTGCTGGGTTTTGGGCTGGTCTAATATGAACTTCTCCTCTAGTTGGAAGTAAGTGTAACATAATAGAATGAATAACTTCGATAATGTCCTCTAGCATTCACTTATAAAGGAATAAATCGTAGAAAACCGGACAAAAATTATAAGAGCCTATATTACTTTGAAAGCATGACATCACAAACGACATCCATGTACCTATTCTTTAGCGTGGTTTAAGGGATAAGTTCATCTAACTTGCAAAAAAAATGTGAAAGTCTGGAATGTTAGTATTTGATTATATCCTCTGCAAAATTCGCGTTGATGTTTCGTTTCGAAACTGACATCTCTAGTCTGATCCAGGAAGATGTCACTGGAGTAAGTTAACTCATGTCAAAGATCACTAGCATCAGATCTCAAAGAATAATCAAAACGCTGAAAGGGATATGCTAGTAGAAGAAGTAACTAACCATTTTTCCAATTTGCAATTAGGATCACAGCTATGGTTGAGAAAGCGGGACAAGTTTCCCTTGAATGTTGCATCAATTGTGAAATCTTTCCGTAGTTCACACATGTAGAAATTTTTCACTCCCGTATATTTCATATCCCACAGCCTTTTCTCGCACAAGGCATCATCAATAACTGGAACAAAAAGATAGACTAACCAATTTAGAAGCATAACATGCTTGCTAAAAACAAAAACAAAATGTTTTAACATTTGATGAAATACATAAAGAATGCACATAAATGGGTCACAAAAGGAAATTTACATGCAAAGAGTTTGACATTTCTGAATTCAAATTAACTAGCAAAAGTCCTCTGCTTTGCACTGTACATTTCAGGTAGATGAGCCTGCCGAGCAGTAGAAGGAATCATGGATGATACAATAGTAAGAAAACAAATGGATTTTAAATGTCAAAGAGACCCTCGGGATTCAAGAAAAAGATTTATATTTAACATTTTTAATATGGTATACTCTATTTATTTTATTTACAAAGGTAAATTTAATTAACATAATTGGGAATTCCCAGCATACGAGATGTATAAAAGAAGTGGGGAATCCTAAAGAACAATACGATTCTCTTCGAAGAGCATCTAGACATCTATAGTGGTTGGAGTATGTTTAATGCATAAAAATACTTGGTATAGGCTCTTAATATTTGGTGTAAACTCAAACGTTGGCAGGAGGAGGTGGGGCACTGGTTTATAGTAGTTGAAGGGACTAATGCTCCAAAATTTGGTTTGTCAAATGCTATGGAGTATATGAGTTTCGATTTGAGTGTGAGCAATCCAAAATTGTATACCCTCTTCTCAAACATAAGACTGAGATGCTGAAAATCATCTAAGAATCCCAATGCTTTAGTCAAAACTGTAACTGGTTATAATTTCAGTTATCAGCTTATGTCATTAAGATTAGATCGATGTTATCAAAAGCAAAAGGCGCAAAAAAGCTCTAAGGCATGTTGGGCTTTAAGCGCAAAACGGAAATAAAGCGTGAGCTTTAATAAAGAAAGGCGCAAATGAAGAAAAACTACTGATATGTATGTGTAGTCCAAGACTAATATCTATAAGCAAGAAAATCAAATATATGGACAAAGAAATTGAAGAAAATTTACAATAAAGTAAAATATCAATTGTTTAGCGTCGCATCTTCAAAACTACGATAAAGTAAAATATCAATTGTTTAGTGTCGCATCTTTAGGATGACGATTATTGGCAAGGAAAAGTATGCATTAGAGTCTTGGTGACAACACTGAAGCGCGCGTTAAGCGAGGCAAAGCGCTCAACATGTTTTGAGCATCGTTTTAGGTCTTAAGCGCGCCTTTGATAACACTAGATTAGATCCTGAAAGACATTTCAAACAAAAGTAGGTTTCCCCGAAAAGAAGATGCTAGGGGTTTTGAACACAAGAATCATTTCATCTTAAATTTATCTTTTAATACTCAGAGGTGTTGCCAAGATATAATGAGGCAAGGAGAGATGAAGAGGCTATTTTGATTAATTCTCCAACTCGAACCGCGAAATAACTTTCTCAAAAAAAAAAGGTGGAGTGCTTTTAGTATTTTATTTTTATTTTTATTTGGCCTGAGATGAGCTTAAACAAAGTGATGATGAGTGAGGTTTCATATAGTCAACCCTAACTTGCTTTAGATTGAGGCGAAGTTATTGCAGAACATAACATTTTATGGGCACAAAATTCAGTTGCATAAATTGTGACATGTGAATCCATGAAATGTAGGTAAGAAAAGTATTTAAGAGTTGACAGCTTCACTTGTAAAAAATTACCTTCGCCGATGTACTCAATTATGAAATCGCCTTTGTTTATGGATTCAGCTGCTACTACCCCCCAACCACAAAGTTCAGTCTGTAACATAGAAAAGAATCAGCCACCGTAATGCATGACAGCATGAAGAAATTCTACCACTTTTTATAAACATGATAATCAAAACCATAAGTTGGATTACAAATAAACTTGGGTATCACAACATGTGTCACCTTGACAACTTTTATCCTTTTCTCTCTCCGAAAAGGTCTGTTTGAGCACATATCAGAGCAGCGGCACGCCTTCGAACAACTTATGCATTGAACCCTATTAAGTCACAATTCAACTGTCAAGAAAGCTCCTTGTATATATAATACCGATTTATGTTGACAAAATAGTTGTTGATCTTTAAATGAAACACTCATATATTTCATTCAGATTGGCAAACGTTTTTAGACAAACCAACTTTGCGGCTACTGGAACCCCATTCCCACTAAAATGTATCCAACATGCTGGACAAGGAAAGACTGTACATAAAGAACGGACCACAATGTAGAAAATGCAGCGGAAAACTAAAGAATTACTCCCTTCAATTGTTGTATAAATTAGCTTGACTTGCCTATTAACGTTGCAAAACACAAAAGATATTACGCCCAAAATGCAAAAATGTCAATGTCCAGAACATAAGACTCAGAAATATTATTTTCAACCTTTTTTCGGGGTTAAATATTTTATCATTAGAATCCTTCCAATACAGGACCTTATCCTGCAACTAAGACACTTATGCACAAACAATAATAGGCTTAACTTTCTCTAAGTTGCATCAGAAAATAAATCTTCAGACTCCCTAGGATTCACATCAGGAATCATAGCACCAATACTTGCATTTTGACATATAATAAGAGAAAAACCCAGTCGGGCAAGAACAGATTAGAAAACCATGCAACGGTTGGCATTACCTGCAAACACAATTGTCCGAGCATTCTGTAGATCTGCAGTTTGTGCATCCAATATCAGCATTAACACCATCACGTTTTTTCTTAATGAGGTAGACATCTAATTCAGTTAAGGTTTGGCTGCATAGTATTACTTTTCCTGTTGACAAACTAACTTGCTGAATAGTGGTACTTTTTCTTAATGAGGTATCATTCAAAGGATACTTCTCTTGATATGCACATATGGAGGTGGTTCAAATCTGTTTTCAATCGTGTCTTTCCAATTTATGTCAATCTTGAACTCCTCCTCCACGTATGGTAAAGGCAAATGATTGAATATCTCCTGTAATTTAAGGTTAAAGTAAGTAGATCTGACAAGGATTCCAAACTGAAGAAAAGAAAACGCTATTCAGAATCTTCTCGAAACAACTAAGTCTCAGGGGTCTTAAAACCGTGAGATCTTTAACATTTATGAGAAATAAATAAGAAAGTGCCAATCTATCCGTCAATAATTAGAGAACTCAAGATTCTCTGAGTATCTAAAAGAGCTAACTGAACTAATGCCTACAAAAGTTTTGCTTCAAACATTGAATGATATAGCTACATTGAGAAAGTCAAATAGATGGTAGTGAACTAATGGGAAAGAGGAAATAGTATGATTTTATTACCAGTAAAATAACAAAAAAGAAAGGGGTGGATTGGAGTTAGATGGAGGTGCTGTAAAAAAGTGCATTGCATAGGGGACAAGTCACAGAGACCATATGTTGCTAGGACTCTCCAAATGCTGCCGCACCCGTGTCTGATCCTCCTAATATGCACTACTTAATTTGTTCGTCGATAAAAGCAAATT
The DNA here is from genome assembly GCA_005239495.1 of Nicotiana undulata. NCBI lineage: Eukaryota > Viridiplantae > Streptophyta > Magnoliopsida > Solanales > Solanaceae > Nicotiana > Nicotiana undulata. Next base: position 14,225 of record ML244879.1, on the reverse strand, counting down.
CGTGATGCAGTTCTAATAGCAAATGAGTTGGTGGATGCAAGGTCAAGTAGAAGAAATAGGCGTTTTACAGAATATGGAGAGTATATTAAATTGATACTCTATAAAAATTATCTGGAGAATGGAAGAATAGTGAGATATGGAAGAATATTTGATATACCACTGCACTGACGAAAATAACTGTCTCAATGTGTATGATGCAACCTTAACAGGGATAACTTACGGAAGATAAGGAAGATCGTTGTGACATGGTGTTGTTTGTTTTTAGAGTATGAAGAACGACTGGTTCGATAACATGTATGGACCCTTGTACTTTTGCTGTTCAACATTTCATTAGATGTTGCAAAAGAAAATGGATGAAGTAATGCTGAGTCGGGGGCTATAGAAGACAAGAAAAACAACTCGGAGAACAACGGTTGTGTATACGTGTGTCTATTTTTTTCCTTTGACTTATTTGGTAACAGATAAAGTCTTCCAGAATAGGAGACAGACCTAAGAAGTATAAGACCATCTCTTCCTGTTGTATAGATAATTGGTTTAACTTGGTAAACGACTGGGGTGGAGCCACATTTCATGGTTGCATATTTTGATACCGTCTTACTATGCTATTAGTTAAGGGCTTTTTTATCAATGAATGAAAGGCTTTACATCTAATAATCACAAGCAAAAAAACATGGTAATGAATGTCTAACCTCAAAATCATTCATTGGGGCTTCATGCTGCTTATCAAACAAGATACATCAGTCCTGTCAAGTCATCCAGCCTAATCAATCAAAAATAAAGATCCAGCGGTAGAAACGACTATATAATCAATTATTTTGCTTTTCGTTCAAAGTTTTCTTCAAATACTAATAGCATCACAGAGAAATCAAATCATGAATAACATCACAATAACTTAACTAGAAAAGAACGTGGAATGTGAATCATCTATGTTTTGTTATTGCTCAATGGGGGATATAATGGATCACAAGAATAATGCAAAAACATAGCAAACTCTGTCAAATATTGCAGTCTCAAAAAAGGAAAAAGTAACATTCACAGAAAAAACATTTAAGAGAGTGGTTCCTCAAATGTGTATTCTGCATTACGAATTACGATCACTTCATTATTGTTTCCCAGAAGATGCTCTTGGAGGACTTATCCAAAAGAAATAAAACTGTACTGATGAACAAAAGAAGAGATTGACCTTCTCCAAATGCCAATCGGCAGGATGCTTCCAACAAATAACTCGTCCTGGCGGATCATTTAAATGAACCACGTGCTCCGGAAATGCTGCACACTTATCGTGTGATGCTAGTGGACATCTGATGCACCGCCAGAGATGTATCTTTTTATTACAAACATAACATACCTAATCACGAAAACATCATATACACACTAGTTATACTGGTCATCTCAGGACAAGGGCATGGTATTTAACTATCCTATCTTATAGATAGGAAAATGTACAAGAGAAATGATATTCATCTTTTTCTCTACCAGATTGACCACAACTTAACAGTTGTACCAATCAAAGTGAGTGAGAGTAATCTGTACTAATCAAATCTCAAATCCAACATATTACATAAGAATGTGTTTTATGATGATTCAACCAAGATGTATACAAAATCCAACTTACATGCTGAGGGCACTTAAATGTTTTGGGAGAAGATAACCCAAGTCTTTCTTTCGCACATTTTAAGTGGAAAACTCCCGTACAATCTCGAACAGAGCATCCTACCTCCTCACCGGGAAAAATTAATCTTTGGCAAACAGAGCACTCAACCTGACAAAAAATTACGAACCATTGGATAAAAATTGATCAAATATAACGTCTAAACAAATGTAAGCACTCCAAAAACTTTAACAGAAAAGAGTCAAAGGCTGCTCTTCGGTGAGCTAATTACTTCTCAGTCCCACTCATTCGATAGTATGGTACCATACTAAATGCAATAATATAATGCATTAAAGGGCACAAGACTAATTATTTTGCAATTCTCAATCTCCACTGGGATAAAGATTCTCAAATTCCCTGCATTACTTTGATGGAGACAAGGTGTAGTCGAGCCGCTTGAGATAAGGTCATGATGTTTGATTCTAGTGTTATCAAATGCTTAAAACCAAAAATAGCATAGAGTTCTCTTGATGCTTTAAGCCGAAAGCCAATGAAGTGTGGGTTTGCATAAAAAAAATGCACAACTGAAGAATAATCAAAGTATACATACATTTGCAATTCAAGAATAATCATCAAAACTGGATTTGGGCCCAACTCAACCCCAAAAACTAGCTCATGATTTGAGGATTATTCAACGCCATGTAAGGACACAAACACGTCATTCTCCCACGTGCCTAGGTTTTGTCATCCGAAGCATGGACAACATAATTTGGAGGCCAACAATGGGTAACTAAGAATTAGAATGGGTTTGGCTATGATATCATGGTAAGAAAAAAGACGTTGGACCTAACTCAACTCCAGAAGCTAGTATATGAGGTGAGGATTACACAAAACCATGTAAGGGCAAACTCATTTCATCGACAAAGTGGGACACTTAATAACTACAAACACACACCACAATTATATGGACATAGGAATTGCAACAAACTATGATCAAGTGAATCATTAATTTTATTGTTGCCCCCTTCAAGGACATGCACACCTTATTGCCCTGGTCCTGAACTGAACCTCTCTCTAAGAGGCGTGAAACACTCTACCTATTTCAAACCTAACTTCAAGGGATAAGCATGCTTAACCAATTTATGATTATTACATTTTCTCCTAGACATACTTTAAATTCAGTATCATTAGGAAAAGATGGAAGAAGAAATTTACCAATTCCGGAGCATGATTAAGGGGGCTTTTATGACGTGCCAGCTTGCAGGCACCTCGACTATTCCACCAGATACCCGCTACCTCCCACCAACACAGGTATCAGGTAACTCTGCACACCAAGGCTTAAGCCGGGAAGAAATCACCTAGTTTGTTCTGTTTTTCTACATTTTTTATAAGGAAAAAATACAAGATAATAAGAAGAATGTATATATCATGGACAATCCCATTTTCAGCTAACAAACTTCAAATTCATCAACCAACGATATCATTGAACCTAAGACCTCATAACTCTAACAGCTTGTTTGGATTATTGTTACCTTTAAAGAATGAACGTGGACATAAAGAATGAATGTAGATAGATTAATTGTACTATACATAGATAGAATATGTATTGAGATTTGATAGCAGATTTTTAGGAATTTCCTTTTACTTCTGTCCATAGCTAGAATCCTATGTACATATATAAATAAGTATCATTTCATGGAATAAGATAACAACTTTTGATTCTTCTGATTACATGGTATCAGAGCCACATCTGTGGCTTCGCCGGAGTTGAGTCTGTCTCGCCAGAGTTGACCAAAACTTTCCGGCAGACACGTGGAGGCGCGTGTGTGGTCCATTCTCTGAGATCGGCTTGATATATTCAGTAAATTAGTGGTTATCCTTTGATTGCAGAATCTCGATTTTGTGGGGGGAAAAAAACAGTCTCGGCCAGATTGTATTACAACCAATTTTGGTCAGGTTTGAATTCTACTGTTCCGTTTGTTTCTGAGATTCTGAAGTGTTCATAAGACCATATAGTTGCATCTGATTTTGCTTGTCTTGTGGGTTGGTATTTCTTGGTTTGGTGTTAAGTTTCTGTTCAGTCATTTTCTTCTCAAAAAACTTTGGTTTGGTCTCTTTAATTGTTCTGTTGGTTATTAAGAGAATTTGTTTGCTTAAAGATGGGTGATAACAGGACTACCATGACTGATATTGTTCCTGCTCTGTCCAAAATTGCAGAACATAAACTAAGTTTGGTCTCTTTAATTGTTCTGTTGGTTATTAAGAGAATTTGTTTGCTTAAAGATGGGTGATAACAGGACTACCATGACTGATATTGTTCCTGCTCTGTCCAAAATTGCAGAACATAAACTAAGTTTGGTCTCTTTAATTGTTCTGTTGGTTATTAAGAGAATTTGTTTGCTTAAAGATGGGTGATAACAGGACTACCATGACTGATATTGTTCCTGCTCTGTCCAAAATTGCAGAACATAAACTAAGTTTGGTCTCTTTAATTGTTCTGTTGGTTATTAAGAGAATTTGTTTGCTTAAAGATGGGTGATAACAGGACTACCATGACTGATATTGTTCCTGCTCTGTCCAAAATTGCAGAACATAAACTAAGTTTGGTCTCTTTAATTGTTCTGTTGGTTATTAAGAGAATTTGTTTGCTTAAAGATGGGTGATAACAGGACTACCATGACTGATATTGTTCCTGCTCTGTCCAAAATTGCAGAACATAAACTAAATGGTTCTAATTATTTAGAATGGAGTAAGACTAATAGAGTATATTTGCGTAGTGTTGAGAAAGATGACCATTTAGTTCAAGACCCCCCTACAGATGGAACTAAAAAAACATGGATGAGAGATGATGCACGATTATTTTTACAAATTAGAAATTCTATTGATAGTGAAGTTGTTGGTTTGACTACTCACTGTGAGTTTGTCAAAGAACTAATGGACTATTTGGAGTTTTTATATTCTGGGAAAGGGAATATGTCTCGAATCTATGATGTGTGCAAGAAGTTTTATCGTGTTGAAAAGGGGGATAAAAGTCTCATGGCTTATTTCATGGATTTTAAGAACACCTTTGAGGAATTAAATATGCTTCTGTCGTTCAGTACTGATATTAAGGTGCAACAGAATCAGAGAGAGCAGATGGCCATAATGAGCATTTTAGCCGGTCTCCCTTTTAAATTTGAGACGGCTAAATCTCAAATCTTGTCTAGCTTTGAAATTTCATCTCTTAAGGATGTCTTTAGTAGGGTACTACGCACAGAGAATTTGTCATCCGCTCAACAGAATGTCCTTGTTGCTAAAGGAGGAGGAAATGATCCATGAAGAAGATCTGATTTCAAGGGAGGAAGAAATAAAACTGCAGAAACCGGTAAAGATGTGTGCCATTATTGCCATGAGCCAGGCCATTGGAAGTGGAACTATAAGAAATTGCATAATCGTAATCAAAATGGCACTCGAGCAAAGGCTAATGTTGCAGCTGCTCCTAACCCATCCTCTGATAGAACAGTTCTTGTCTCGGCGGAGGAATTTGCTAAATTTTCTCAATTTCAAGAATCACTAAAGGAATCCACTTCCGCTGCTGTTGCTGAATCAGGTAAAGCATGTCTTGTATCTGCTTCAAACAAATGGGTGATTGATTCAGGTGCCACAACTCACATGACAACTCACATGACAGGTAATCCTAGTACCTTTGCCAGCTTTCGTCCCCACAAATCACCATCTCTTGTAACCATAGTTGATGGTTCAACCTACAATGCTATGGGATCTGGGACAGTTAAACCAACCCCTTCTATTACTCTATCATCTGTATTGAGTTTGCCAAAATTTTCCTTTAATTTAATCTCTGTGAGTAGACTTACCAAAGATCTAAATTATTGTGCCTTATTTTTCCCTAATCATTGTTTGTTTCAGGATCTTGTGACGAAGCAGATTATTGGTAAAGGACATGTATCTGATGATCTCTACATCCTTGATGAACGAGTGCCTCAGTCTATTGCCTGCTTTAGTGTCATGTCTCCATTCGAAGCACATTGTCGGTTGGGACATCCTTCTCTGCCTATTTTGAAGAAGCTTTGCCCTCAGCTCCATAGTGTTTCTTCATTGGAATGTGAGTCATGTCAGTTTGCGAAACATCATCGCAGCTCATTAGGTCCTAGAGTTAATAAACAAGCAGAGTCTGCATTTGAGTTAGTTCATTTTGATGTATGGGGACCATGTCCAGTTGTGTCCAAATTTGGGTTCAAGTATTTTGTTACTTTTGTGGATGATTTTTCTCGGAACACGTGGATTTATCTTATGAAAAATCGATCCAAAGTGTTTTCTCACTTTTTTGTTTTTTGTGCTGAAATTAAGACTCAATTTCATACTATTGTACGCACACTAAGGAGTGATAATGCTAAAGAGTATATGTCAGAATCATTTCAGTCTTACATGAGACAACATGGGATTATTCATCAGTCATCTTGTGTTGATACACCTTCTCAAGATGGAGTTGCTGAGCGGAAGAATAGGCATCTACTTGAGACAGCTAGGCACTTTTGTTCCAGACGAAGGTCCCTAAACAATTTTGGGCTGATGCAGTCTCTACAGCTTGTTTCTTGATTAATCGTATGCCATCTACCGTGCTTAGTGGTGGTATACCTTACAGTGTTCTCTTCCCGAACAAGCCATTATTCCTCGTAGAACCGAAGGTGTTTGGAAGCACATGTTATGTTCGACCATCTGTTACCAAGTTGGATCCCAAGGCCTTGAAGTGTGTTTTCTTGGGATATTCACGACTTCAGAAGGGATATCGTTGCTTCTACTGACCTTGGCAAATATCTAGTGTCAACTGATGTGGCATTCTCGGAGACTACACCATTTTTCCATACATCTCCTATTTCTACAAGTCCAGAGGAGGAAGATGATTGGTTAGTCTATCAGGTCACCAATGCTTTGACAGAACAATCAGATGAAGTTTCTCTTGCATCTCCCAGTTCTTCTATTGAGCATCAGACAACCGTTGTGCCTTCAGAAACTGCTCAATCTGCGCCAACAAGACCGCCAATTGTTCAAGTGTACTCTAGGAGACGAGGGATCAATGATACATGTCCTACACCAGTTGCTTCGTCATCAGATCCTCTTCCGTCTGAAGGATCAGAAGATCTTGACCTTCCTATTGCCCTTCGCAAAGGTACACGTCACTGTAAATCCACATATTCCATTGCTAATTTTGTTTCTTATAACCACTTATCTCCTACATCTTGTTCTTTAATTAACTCGTTAGACTCCATCTATGTCCCTAAAACAGTGAAAGAGGCCTTGAATCACCCTGGATGGTATGATGCAGTGCTTGAGGAGATACATGCTTTAGATGAAAATCACACGTGGGATCTAGTGGATTTACCCAAAGGAAAGAAATCTGTAGGATGTAAGTGGGTCTTTGCAATTAAGGTTAATCCGGATGGTTCTGTGACAAGACTCAAAGCCAGACTTGTGGCTAAATGGTATGCCCAGACATATGGGGTGGATGATTCAGACACTTTCTCTCCGGTTGCTAAACTCACTTCTGTCCGCTTATTTATTTCTCTATCTGCTTCTGAGAATTGGCATTTGCATCAGTTGGATATCAAAAATGCATTCCTTCATGGTGATCTCCATGAAGAAGTGTCTATGGAGCAACCAACTGGTTTTGTTGCTCAGGGGGAGTCTGGGAAAGTATGTCATTTGAAGAAATTCTTGTACGGCTTGAAGCAGAGTCCGAGGGCTTGGTTTGGCAAGTTCAGTGAAATAGTTCAGGAGTTCGGGCTAAAAAAGAGTAAATGTGATCACTCAGTCTTCTATAGGCAATCGACAGTTGGTATTATCCTCCTTGTTGTATATGTCGATGATATTGTTATTACCGGAAGTGATTTTGCTGGAATTTCCTCTCTTAAGTCCTTTCTACATACTAGATTTCACACAAAGGACTTGGGCTCGTTGAAATACTTCTTGGGAGTAGAAGTAAATAGAAGCAAAAAAGGAATTTTTCCGTCTCAAAGGAAGTATATTCTAGACCTACTTGCAGAAACTGGAAAGTTAGCAGTCAAACCTTGTAGTAGCCCAATGGTCCCAAATGTGCATCTGACGAGAGATGATAGTGATCCTTTTGACGATCTAGAGAAATACAGGAGATTAGTTGGTAAGTTAAAATTATCTCACTGTAACTCGTCTGGATATTGCTTTTGTTGTAAGTGTTGTTAGCCAATTTATGTCCCCTCCTACGGTTAAACATTGGGCAGCACTGGAACAGATTCTATGTTACTTAAAAGGAGCTCCTGGACTTGGCATATTATACAGCAATCGTGGGCATTCTCATATTGAGTGTTTTGCAGATGCGGATTGGGCTGGATCCAAAATTGATAGAAGGTCTACTACCGGCTATTGTGTCTTTGTGGGTGGAAACCTGGTATCGTGGAGAAGTAAGAAACAGAATGTTGTATCTCGATCCAGTGCAGAATCCGAATACAGGGCTATGGCACAGACTACGTGTGAGGTTATGTGGATACATCATCTTCTAACTGAAATTGGGATAAAGCACACTACACCAACAAAACTTTGGTGTGATAATCAAGTCGCTCTTCATATCGCCTCAAATCCGGTGTATCATGAAAGGACAAAACATATTGAAGTTGATTGTCACTTTATTCGTGAGAAGATTCAGGAAAACTTGATTTCTACTAGTTACGTAAAGACAGGAGAACAATTGGCTGATTTGTTCACAAAGGCGTTAAATGGAACTCGAGTTAATTATCTTTGTAACAAGCTGGGCATGATCAATATCTATGCTCCAGCTTGAGGGGGAGTGTTAAAGAATGAACGTGGACATAAAGAATGAATGTATCTATACATAGATAGAATATGTATTGAGATTTGATAGCAGATTTTTAGGAATTTCCTTTTACTTCTTTCCATAGTTAGAATCCTATGTACATATATAAATATGTATCATTTCATGGAATAAGATAACAACTTTTGATTCTTCTGATTACATTACCCATTGTATCATATTGTATTGTTTTCCCAGAACAATGTTTGTTTTGATTGTTTAGTTAAAATTGGTTGTATTGTATTGTTAAATCTATTGTTCCGGAACAATGTGAAATCCCATTTTTTGAAACAACCGATTTGGTGTGGTGGGATTGTTTCCTATTTTTCTTTCCAATTATGCCCTAACTTATTACTTTGTAATTCTATTTTATCCTTTACCTTTTTTTGTTTTAAATGATAGCAAAGTCTCTTTCTCGTATAATTCTATAATAGAATTTTACGTGAAGTCTAATAACCTATATAAATTCTTAAAGACAACATTCCAAATATAACCTATATAATAACCTACATACGTGAAAACTCGTTTTGTTCTTCTGTCGCTTCTCCATACTTTTCAGGTAAAGGTTTTGGTTTACTTTTGTCTGAATGGAGGCTTAACATTTTTTTTAAATTTTTTATTATCATGATCTAATTATGAATATAGTATACTTATTATTATTTTTAATATTAGTAACTTGTTCAACTAATTTCGATAGAATTTGCATAATTTTAATTGCTTAATTTATATATAAAACATAATTAGTGATAAATTAATAAAAAGGGGTTTTCGTAAATAATTTTTATGTGTAATTCTTGATAAATTAAATATTTAAAACAATTGGGTATTTTAGTAAACTTATTAGTTACAGTACAGTACGCTACAGTCAAACCAAACATCAAATGTTATTTAACAACAACAAACAATACAATCTATCCAAACATTGCATTCATTAAAAGATACAATACAATACAATACAATACAATACAATACGATACATTATAAAACGACGGGGAACAGTGATCCAAACAAAGTGTAACTCATTTCATTGACCATTAGGACTGCCAACCTAGGCTTAGACAAATGATAAGAAATCACCTAATGTTTTTGTTTTTCTACATTTTTTGTAATAAGGAAAATTACATGATAACAAGAAGAATATATATCTCATGCCAATCCCAAATGGTAATAGTAGAAACCACATAACTACATTTTCTACTAACATACTTTAAATTCAATAACGAGAATCATTAAAAGGAGGAAAATATAAATAGAAAATTTACCAATTTAGGAGCATGAACAAGGAATGGCAAGAAACAATTGTTTTTATCAACACCAGCATTGACTTTCCTCTGAACCCAATCTTTAACAAAATCATCCAAACTCTTTTTCGCCACTGACCCACCACCACACTGCCTTAAAACCCTATTTTCAAGTTTCAATTCATCTTCTTTATGCAAAATAGGGAATCCCATTTGGGTATTTGGGTCAGAAACAACAAGAGCCTGGATTTGGGTATCTGATTCACTTGAAATTTCAATATTTGGGTCCAAAAGATTGCCAAAATCAGGCATTTTTAAAACCATAAAAGATTGATAATTAAGAGGGTTTCGGTTTGCATCAGTTGAGTGTGTGACAGTGTGACTATGTGTGAGAGAGAAGAGGGAGAGAGAAGGGGGAATGGATTTGGGTGGAAATTCCAGTGGGCGGGAAAAGCTAAATGTTTTTATAAGATTTGGTGAGGGGTAAAAGTGTTAAATTCAAGATTTTTGTGGGGAATAAATGAAGTTAATTGAAGGGGAATAATTCAAAAGATATAATATTCTATATATTATATTAAAAGGAGAGTAGTGAAGCATGTGATTAAGCCAAGTGACAAGCTAAAAAGAAATCACTTGACAATTTTAGGACAACATTAAAAATTTGAATTATAAATAGAAACGTAGTTAATGAAAGTAGTTTAATAAATCTTATACTCAATCTAAATAAATCTTAGACAAATCTAATCTATATATCTACATTAAATTTATATTTATATGTATATTTATAGTTATCTATATTTATATCTATATTGATCCACCCATAGATTTTTTTCCTATACTTGCTAGAAATATGAAGATAAAAAATTAACTAAAAATTATAATTAAAAAACAAAAAAATATAGAAAGACGTAGATTGAGATAACCTGTGACTATTTATACTTTGGAGTAAGTTAAGATAAAACTAAAATTTACGTAAGATATTAAAGATTTATTAAGTTTAAAAATTAAATAAATTCAAGCGGTAAAATAAGATCTTACTAAAGTATATAAATTATTTATAAAGTAAGAAAAAAATTAAATAATTAGTAAAAAAATATTTTAATAACAAGAATAATAATGTCATATTAATATTGATAAATCGATCAAACGGATAATTTATATGTAAATATTACTACAACATTCAGATATAATGGGTTCAAACAATTAAGAAAATATTTTTTTGTGATTAATATTTGAATTGAGTGCAGTTAGTTTAAGTTCGAAAGCATAACATAATTTGTTGAAAATGCAGTCAAATTTAGAAAATAGAATAACAAAAATTATTTGAATTTGAGAAAGTTTTTAAATTTTTATATATATTATATTAGAATGAGTGTGGTAGAAATATATATTAAATTCATGACAATGTAATAATATTAGGTATTGAATAATATAATATCAAAAAATAAGAAATAAAAGAAAAAAAATAGATTTTTTATCATAGAAAAAAAGGAAAAACTTATTTAAATTTGAGATGAGAATTTTTTTTATATTATGATACGAAAAGTCATAATATGAATAGGTCCACGTTACTCAAGTCTAATAGATAAAATTAAAAACTAAAAATATTGAATAATAGAAAGAAATTAGAGATAATATGAGGATATTTATAAATCATAAGTTTCTAAAATAAAATAAATGAAATATACAAACTTAAAACTAGAAAGGGAAAGGCTAATTAAATTTGAAATTCAAAAGTTGTTAAAATTAAATATACAATACTTAAAAAATTAGAAACATTATGTTAAATTATTAAAAACTTACTATTAGAAATGAAACGGAAAAGCTAATTGAATTCGAAATTAGAATGTAGTTGAAACTATGATAGTATGATTAGAATGCTCAAACTATGAATACTATCACAAATTTGGAGTCTTAGTTATGAAAAAATAACTAAAATACTAAATAAATTTATAATATAGGTAATTATACTAATAAAAATTAAAAATTAAATTTGTATTAAATCTTAAAAGAAAAAAAATTACATAAGAAATAAGTTGAAAGTGAAAATATTACAACAACGTTTAGATATAATGTGTTCAAACAACTACTGAGAAAGTATTTTTCTATGATTAATATCTGAATTGAGTGCAGTTAGTATAAGTTTGAAAGCATAGCATAATTTTTTGAAACTGCATTCCAATTTAGAAAATAGAATGATAAGAATTATTTGAATTTGAGATGAGATTTTTTTTATTTCAAAGTTCTTTTTATTTTGGAAAATATTACGGAAAAAAATAAAATGACAGTAAACATATTACTACACACATATAATATGTTCAAACAATTAAAAAAATATTTTTCTAATATTAAATTAAAGTTTTAATAATATAGATAGCTTTCTAATATAGGTAATTTTATTAATGAAAATTAAAAATTGAATTTATATCTTAAAGCTAAAAAATGAAATTAAACTGCATCTAAATCAAAAATAATTATAAGAGAATTCAATACATTTAAAACATAATCATCTAGTAACTTATGTATTAATATTTTAGCCAACATCAATTTTACAATTTAAAATAAAATATGATATTATTTTGGTTATAGGTAAGAAATTAATGTAGAAACTAATTACAATTTATAGTAGGAATAAAATGTATAAAAATAGAGATAGTGTGAGGATACTTATACATTAAATTGATTTAAAATATAAATAAATTAAAAAATTAAATTATATTTAATAATATTGCAATAAATTTAATTGATTAAAAATTTATGAATGAGAGAATACAAGCATAAAATATTCCAAATTTCAAGAATAAAATATTTATATTTATTACATACTATTAAAAGAATAATAAGCAATATATAGCTAATAAAATATTATATGATAGTACAATAATATTAAATAATAAATAATATAATAACTATAAGAAAAAAAACAAAAGAAAAAAGAATTTGTTCCAAATAATGTGATGAATAAAACATATTTAATTTTTAGATAAAAATAACGTGATAGTAAAAAGTTTATTAAAGTAATATAATTTGTTGTGCTCAAACAAAACAAATCACAACATGATATGTTTAGTATTCTTCAATATTGATAGCGAAACGAAATGCAAGACTAAAATCAAGGGGGTAGGTTGCTACAAATATAAAAATAAATAGGTTATGCACTTCGAGATTTGAACAATAATTTCATATCCTACTTCATAATTAATATCTAATGTTATATAATTTTTATCTGAGAGGTTTATATTATAAGAATATTTACACATGATTCAAACAACTTATATCATAATTTAACATGATTTGTGTTCGCGCATCGCGCATGTACTAATGCTAGTTTGAAAACTAAAATGTAGGACCGTTTGGTCATAGATTTTGCCAAAGAATTTTTTTTTTTGCAAATACATGTTTGTTCACTAATTTTGACAAATTTTCAAAATCAGCGCCCAAAATATATTATTACATTTTTAAAATTTGCCCCAAATTTTTGTATTTTATAAAAGAGCTCACCATTTATTATTTTGTAACAATAATGATCCGTCTTCTCAGTCATATGATTGTGTATTATGTAGTTCACTATAAAAATGATAATTTTGTACCAAATTTATTTATGTAAAGGACTATGGTAGGGATAATCATTTCGGTCCTGGGAGAAGTGGCGACCATTCTCAAGAACCAAAAAGACTGAGCTGAGGGAAGCCCTATGAGTCACTGAAACGACGGTAAGAGTCCCCTTTTTCTATCAACGGAGGGGTTTTCGATAATATAATGAATGTTATTAATGAAGGTATTGTTGGATATTTGTGATAGTTTTTAGAATTTGTGGGTATATTCATGTTTTTCAAAAAAAAAAGTGAAATATACTTTAAAAACTGATGTCCAAACACGTTTTCATCTTCAAACCAAATTTCACCCAAATTAAATTTTTCAAAACAAATTTGGGAATCTATAGCCAAACAATATCGAAGCATTTCTCCCAAAATAATTTCTCGAGGACTAATCCATATAGTGTATACTTTTTTTAAAAAATAATTTTTCCCGAAACAATTTTTTTTTTAAAAAACTCTTTGAATAATGTAAATAATCTTTAAGTAAAAACTAAAATATATTCAAATGCTACTTCTTCGTTTATTTCTGGAACAATCCCCGATATTTGATGCACTAATAATTAGGTTATTTGCCCAATAAAACTGCAATTCCTTAATCAACTTGAAGAAGAAAAACCAAACTAAGTCTATATATTAGATGTTGAATCTCAACTTTTTGCAATTTAAGAGGATAATTTAAAAGATATAATTTGTCAAGCACTCATTCCGTTCACTTTTACTTGTCCACTACACTAAAAATAAATTTTTACTTTTACTTGTCCATTTTAGCAAATCAAGAGAAAGATAGTCTTTTTTTCTTATTTTACGTTTATCAATAACAACTCATTCCCCAAATTTTTTTTAAGAACCTTTTAATAACTAAATGAAGCATCTCTCCAAAAATAATTTCTCGGGGACTAATCTAAGGGTGGCAGGTGGGCCGGGCCCGCGGGCTTCGCGGGCCGGCCCGTGGG